>JAWPHD010008384.1:0-115804 GCA_037043455.1 Cyrtodaria siliqua | reverse complement strand
AGTACCTGATTCGTATCAACTCTGGCTCTAAATTGTTGTAAAAATTCAAATTTGTTTAAAATTACATAAAAATGCATTGATATTTTCTACATTTTGGTCCTTCCAAACATACATAAAACCATATTTCTCTAGCAACAGTTTAACCTTAAGAAACCAGTTTGTATATCCCTTTCTACGTCTTGTAACGAAGACTCTCTAATGTATTTTATAATGATATTTTCACTATTGCATATTTTTAACCAGAACTTGATAATACGTACATATCTATTTATATAAAGTGGAAATCTTCCCAGTTCCCCATAAACAGCACAATTGCTTGTGGATAGTCTAACTCCCAAAACTTGTTTACAGAACCTTAAATGCAAATTTTCCAATGGTTTAGACTTTGAGAAGCCCCAAACTTCGCTCTCGTAATTTATAGTTGATGAAACAAATGCATCAAATAATTGTAAAGCTAGTTTCGGTTTAGTCTCATGTATTTTCAACTTGGCAGTAAGCGCATTCATTGCCTTTAGACCTTTACCATATAATGTATTTGTATTTAGATTAAACGTACCAGTATAGTTAAATGTTACCCCTAAATAGTTAAAATCATCATGTATGTCCATGATACTGTAGATAAAATATCAAACAATTTCGATGCACGCCCTCAGTATAAAAAAATTTCACGCTCGCTTCGCTCGTTCGACGCGTAATGGCTAATGAGTGGTTTAATTAACACATTGTTAAATCCTTTTATTTGAAACCGCACTATTTTACCCTATCAATGCACTACCGCAACCGTTTTATGAGGCTAGAAACGAACCCGAAAACTGACCAAATGCTTTTTTAATTAACACATTGTTTAATCCTTTTATTTGAAAACGCACTTTTACCCTATCAATGCACTACCGCAACCGTTTTATGGGGCTAGAAACGGACCCGAAAATCTTACGCCCCATTCAAACAATTTCGATGCACACCATCAGTATAAAAAAAAATTCTCGCTCGCTTCGCTCGCTCAACGCATAATGACTAATAAGTGATTTAATTATTCATTAGAGTATCGTCCCTTTGTATTATACCTCCATAAAGGTCTGAGCATGGGAATAATCAAAAGGCGTTCCTTTGGCCTAGTGCTTACGGCAAGAACTTGTAGCTTAGCACTGCATGGGTTCGAAACCTCAACTAGGCAAATAAATCATAAAGATAGTTTTTTTACTTTTTTGGTATAAATTGTTTTCTTTGTGACACTTGTAATGGTTAGATGTAAGACGTTATGTGTCATTGTTGTATTTACACGTAAAATATTGCTTCTGTTTGTCAAAATCCATGCAGCTGGATGAGTTCAATATTGTCAATTCGAATATTACTAATACACTAAACCAAATTGCTAAGAATATGTCAATAATATTCTCATTGTTTTGTGTATTTTGAACTTGATCAGAGATACGGTTAAACTGCAAAATAACCAGTGTAAATTTTCTGCTCTGCATGAACATATTTTAAAACTTTTAAGTCAATGTGTTTTCTTAGAAATAAGTTATAACATTTTTACAACTGGGTATATAGGATTTTATTAAGTACTTCGAATTAGTGAAGCTTTCGATATTCCTAATTCTAAAATATGCCAGTTACAATTATTTTGACATCATGTTTTACTAGCATTACCACTACACGTGCGTTTGCAAAAGAAATTTTCGAAATATTTAATGTTAACGCTGAATTACAGTTACTTGAATTTCAAACAATATTAAATTTAAAGGGAGGAAATTTAAGATTATCCATATTTCGTTTTTTGTAGACGGAGAATCTGCGATAAATGGGTCAAATTTTTATGTTTTTTTCCTATTATTTCATACCAATTTTAAGAATGTTATATCTTTAAGCGATCTTTGACTCATGTTATGTGTTTTATCAGCACATTTCATGTTTTCATATAAAGGGAGGGTAACTCTCAAAAGATGTAACAGTTTAAACAAAGAATAAATGTTTTACAAACTATGGGTCAAAACAAAATACTTATCACATATCTATTCTAAAATATATATAAAATAAGAAAATAAGTTCAGATACAAAACTGAGTAATTAGGAATTTTGTTCAGAGTATAAATGTAATGAGAGATAAAATAGTTCTACATAAGCCTTCAATTAGCTACCAAATATGCAATGGTAAGGTTCGCTTTTTGGTATTAGTTTATTTCGTCGGTGTGTTCTTGGGCTAGACGCTTTCCATGGCCTTGTCCATCTTCCGAGCCAGTCAACTAATCTATTCATTAGTAGGACAGTTTTCAGGATTAACGTGTATCCTTCCACTCTCTCTGGTGCGGCTCTAAATAACATATCTTATGTTGATGAGCCGTTAAACAGCATTAATTAGTGATCCAACTGGGTGATATTATAACGGAAAAACACGTAATCAGAACCCGAATATCGTCAAATCGGGTCACTTCTTTGAGTACAACCGGAGTAAATATTGTTATGTAGCAATCGGCGATTTTACTTAAATTTCTCCCACAGTGTGTGTTTTTTTGTACGAACTATTACTATACTATGTTGTCAGGCCCAGTGGCTTTAAAGGGCTTCTAGATTTTCAAGGATTGTTCAACCCCCTTTATGGTGGATCGTTATTTTTACCATTTGTGGACTTGGTCCCTTGTCTGGTAAGTTATTTGGATCTTCCTTTGTGGTTGCTCGTTGAGTATGTCTGCCTTCTGGGAGCTGTCACTATGGAGGAAGTCATCTTTATTGATGAGTGCATCTACTCCAGAGGATTCTTGCTTCTTGCTCTTCACGTAGGACGAAAATCTCTTGGGGTTCGCTTTCAAATCGTTACTGACAACATCTTCCATGAACGCCTTATTGGCTTTTCTAATGGAGCGTTGGCAAGTGGTTTGAAGGCCTTTGTACCGTGACCAATCCCTGGTGTTGTTTGTCTTTTTGGCTTTTTTATCGGCTTTCTGTTTTCTTCTCATGGCCCTTCTTATCTCTGTGTTAACCCATGGGTGTGTGTGTCTGTTCCGGGAAAGTTTTGATGGAATATGCTCCTCAATAATGCTGTGTAGCCCTATCTTGAAGGTGCTCCACATTGTCTCCACTGACATCTGGGTGGTGGGACAGAAGTGTCTGCCAAATTTCTGAATATTATTCTTTGTTCCTTCAATGTTCGCTTTCTTCCACAGGTATATTACTCTGCGTGGAATTCTTTTGCGGATAGTCTTATATAAGACTATGTCATGGTCACTTTTAATGTCTATAGGGGGTAGTGGCTTGCATCGTATCATTCATCCAGTGTGGCTGGTTATGATAAGGTCGAGTGTGTTTTGTAGTCTGGTGGGACAGTTCACTTGCACTTTGATTTTCGGTTTCGTTTTGACCGAATCAACCGATGAGCTTGAGTCATTTTGCATACTTTGCAGTTGTCTCTTTGATTCCTCGTCAGCCCTGCAAATTGACAGTGCCTTGTCTAGCGTTAATTATCTTCGCGTAACAACATTTCTTTCACTCTTTCTGAGCTTATTCCATACACGACTCTGTCACGTATGTTCATCTTTAATGTCTCCCAATTCACAATTCAGTGCCATGTTTTTTAAGTCTGTTACAGATTGATCTGTTGTTCCAACTTGCAATTGATTTTTTGTTTGAAACGATGTCTCTCCTTTGTAATATTCTTTTTCGGATTGCCCTAATGTAAATATCACGCACTTATAACAGCGCTTTACATTTTTTCTTTTTCGTTACTTTTTGACATACGTTACTTTTTGGCATACGTTACTTTTTCGTAACTTTTTGGCATACTTCACTCTTTGGCATAGGTTACCTGTTTGGTTACTTTTTGGCATACGTTACTTTTTGGTTACTTTTTGGCATACGTTACTTTTTCCACTGCTCAGAAATATTTTCTTCATGAGAGAAATTAAATTCCGGTGGTTGTTTCAGGTTATCCATGATTGACACATTTCTTATTTAGGTTGTTTTTACTTCTGAGACCATATATTGTTTTGCGTTTACTTATTAATGAAATAAATCAAGTGTCAAGTTACCCATTTATTCAGTCTCTCAGATGTTATAGCTACAAGGTAAAACTAGAACTCTCACTCTCTATATTGCATAGCACGAGATCTTATATGCAACCATACAAGCTAAAGATGTATATACCAGCTAATAGATATAAAATATCATTACATATACTTATGATCAAAAGTGGCATTTATTCTGTTGAATTTATTGTATAATAATGGCAAAGTTGCCAGAGACATTTGTTATCAAAGAAGCTGCCAGTATTATGTAGGTTTTAGGGAATTTAAAAGGGATAGTGCAGGTCAAGAGAAAGTCATTTCGTTGATAGTTTTCTGTTAAGTTAGAGATTAATTTCATTGGAAAGAGAATGATATTAGACTAGCTATACTAGACAACACTATTTTAAAAATGTCTACATATAACAGGAAATTTAACATTCAAGGACCACAGTCAACCACAAACACGCACAGAAACAAACAACAACTACAAAGATTAACAAAAGGCAAGAACTGACATCACAAACATAAAAGGGCTACCACCTTGAACGTCAGTGGCAAAAAAAGGCCTCTGGGGCGGGGTGGGTTGGGGTGGGGTGGTGTGGGGTGGGGTTGGGGTGTAAGTCATGTTCTAGCTAGGGTGTACCAACCCTCACTCTTACCCAAATAAAACGTGACAGTTTAAATAAAGATATCCCCGCGAAGTTATAACCTCTAACAAACAAGGCAGCATTAATAGGCAATATAAGTATAACACATAAATGACCATGTATATATAATATTTTTTATTAAAAAGGCCACAAAGCAAGAACTCAGTCAAGGGTAAGACAAGACAAGATACATTTACTTTTATTCATTTAGTGCGCATATAGATTCAGTTTATAGATTCATGGACACTATTTCGGTTTAATCTTTATTTGTGTTTTTTTTAACTTGTATAATTCCATTACGATTGTGTGAATGAATGATACGACTTATTATTTGTATTTTTATATTAAACAAGGGAGATATGTAGTATATTAGCACAATGCTGTATGAAGTATGCAGAGTACCAGGTTACACGTATCACTGGTTATATAATAAACATGCTGGGCCACAAGACGTCTGCCTCTCCGCTGGTTTGGACTGGAATGGTGATTGATTTAAATAAAACATATTTTGACCCCTTTCAGTTGCATACTCGTTTTACTTTCACTATTGAAATTGCTATACCTAAAACTGTCAAAGTCACGATAAGCTGCATTTCAAAGTATCAATAACATGTTCAGAATACAGGTTACAGCCAAAAACAAAAAATAAAATAACAGAATCTAAACAAACAAATGCTTTTAAAGAAAAAAATATACCATTCTTTATTCGAGAACTACTTTCGTGTAAATAAACCTGAAGTATACTGGGACAAATACCTATTTCAATAATTGGCAACCTTGACACGCGTATATTCATACAATAATGATAAACGGTAGAGAATGACAGAACATAAACCAGTGACCTTTTATCGCCGACTATCTATTTGGGACATATAAATGAACACCAAATAGACATGTATTAAAATAACGCCATAGGAACTGCTGAATATTGGTTATAACAGAAATATAAAATGGCTGTCGGACACGTTTTGTCAGTGGGTTAGTGGTTTTATTTATGTTATTATGTTAAATATTGCTACTGTTATGTGCAAACGCCACAGAACGACAAGACAAAAAGACGCAAAAGATCATTCTGTTGGTCGTATTTACGGAAGCAAAATGCTACAGAAAAAAACAACAACAACGAAACAAGAAATGTCACCAGTAGGTGGCAAATGCCCCCCGAAGTTTATTTGATATTAGACCACCAAGTGTTACCTTGACCTTTGAGGTAAGAACCTGATTTTTGCGTGTGACACACCTTTCTATTGTGATTAACATTTATGTGTGGAGTTTCATGAAATTGCCTTCAGAAGCTATGGCTGAGACATGATTGTTTCGGACAAACTAACGGACGTCGGACGGACAAACGGAAGAACAAAGGGACGTGCGATTACTATATGCCCCTTCCCTGCGGGGGCATGAAAAACATGCGACAAGTTTCATATCATCTCTATTATTCTTCGTTAGGAAGAATTTTCGTTGTATTATTCTCCCCACCAAGTATAAAAAGTATCGTTCGCAGGACACAGTGAACCAAAATATTAAAAACAACGCAAGTGATATCACAAATACAAACGGGTTGACAATAGAGCTAGCGCCTTGGAAAGAGGTCAGTGGCAAAAATGTGGAGTTAGCCAGGCTCTAGGTTGCACCAAACCTCACTCTTACCCTGTCTCATTCCAATAAAATGGGACCATGTAAATAAAAAATCACCGCCTAGTTATATTCTCTAAGAAACAATGCAGAATTACTAGGCAATATAAGTATAACACATAGATGATCATGTATATATGAATATAATAACAAAAGCCAAGAAAGCCACAATTTAAATACTCAAAGACTTGGCAGAAGCCAGAGCAACAAAATAAGAAACCATTAATTAAGGGTACGACACTACAGAACATTTCGTATTTTCATTTAGTAATTACCCCCGACGAAAGTCCGAGACGAGGTGGCAAAAAGCATCCATCATAGACAGGTGATACGAAAGGAAGAAGGAAAAAATAGTGTATTTAATTATATTACAATTTGTCTTTCAGTGGTTATGTTTCTACATGTGGTAAACGTGAATACTGTTTGCCAGGACTTGGACACAACTGCATGTCAGTTAATGCATTCCCATGACCCTAACCTTTGTTTGAATCTCGCACTCTCCGAATATGCCTGTGAAAGATATTGCAAATTGTGTCGTAAGTATCCGCCAAACTTTTTGAAAAAGATATTTGACAATCAAAAGCGTATGTTTCAATTATTGCGGGGTGGGGGCCATTTTTTCACAAACTTTTGGACAAGAAAAAACTCTTTTTTTTTAAATACGTTATCCACGCTCAGTTACATCAAAACATACAATATTATATAGGGAAAAATAACAAATGTTAAATTTTGTATATATACTATCGAACTCCTTTCTCTTCTAATCGACGCATTTAACACAATACAAATAAGTATCAAAGTCGAACAGGAAATGTAACTTTCACAGAACACAGTAAACCTCGTTTTGTTTAATTTGCTATATGTATATAGAGGATCTTACATTAGTACTCATTCATTAATGAATGTATTAAACGAGTTGGCAAAATGATATAATGAGCGGCTCTTGCCGAGCATTATACATTTTTTGCTAACGAGTTTAATAAATTCATTAATGAATGAGAACGAATGTTATATAGATTCTATTTATCACATAACTCACGTATCGACTTTTATTGCATTTTGCTTGTCATTTTAACTCGCGAAACCGACATAAACCGTGGGAATTGGATTCGGGTTTTTTTGAAAGCTCATACTAGGCTTATTTGCATACTTATATAACTAGTGGTATATCGAAAATATAGAATGGTGTTATTGCATTTTGCTTGTCATTTTAACTCGCGAAACCGACATAAACCGTGGGAATTGGTTTCGGGTTTTTTTGAAAGCTCATACTAGGCTTATTTGCATACTTATATAACTAGTGGTATATCGAAAATATAGAATGGTGTTATTCCACTCCCACACGTAAGTTATGTGATAAATTATGTTATACATGGCTATTTGCGTAGTGCGTGGACCAGTGGTACACAGTCGGACTTTAGATCGAAATTTCGTGGGTTTGAACAATCCTCGCCGTAGCCATGCTATTTATCCTTGAGCAAGATCATTAATCCACATTGTCTCCCTTTCGCTTTCTTCATGGTAAAGATTTATCTCCATAGCCTCTATCCTATACTATTAGCTTTACTAATGAAGTTCTACTCTCCGAAAAACAAGTATAGGATAGAGGCTTAATGGTGAAGATTTCTCTTCATGATCATAGGCTCTATCCGACTTCTGTGTATTCCATAGATTTATCGATAGTCTCTATAAAGACTCTAGGTCACGCTCTAAACCATGAAGAGCGATGGTAATAAATTCTTCATGAATAAATTATCCAGTATTTGAAATTCTGAGCCATCTGATTGGTTTGAAAATCATTAGGGTAAACACTAACAGCTATAATTTAAAACATTTAATTTACAGCTCTTACTTGTTTCCACTGTGACGTCATTGTACACAACCACGCGGACTGTAACACAACAAAAGTGTGTGACAAAAGCGAGGTGAGTCTAGATAATAAACAAAGTAGATATATTCATATAATTATGTTATGTTAATTATATTTAAATTACCTTTCAAATCATGTATACATATTTTCATTTCTGATTTTTTCACTCGTGTGAATTCATATAAAAAGATTATTTCATTTCCTTACGAACTAAATTGTATCGTTTCACGTGCTTTGTGTGTGTGTGTGTGTGTGTGTGTGTGTGTGTGCGTGCGTGCGTGCGTGCGTGCGTGTATGTGACTGGTTAAGAAGGCTGGACTATATAAACCTCTGACGTCACGTTCGTCAACCGTTACAACGTTATTTTAAACGGTTTTCTTATTCGAAAAACATCCAAAACAAAGATTACGTGATTTTAAGGCAACGTTACGATCAAACAACAAATTGAACTTGTTAGAAACACGTTAAAGCTGCATATTTTCTTCGTTTGGTGCTGAGAGATGGATGTACAATGTAAGTTGTGAGAATGTGTTTGTATTCTGTTCAGTCTCTCGAAAATGTGTGTATAAAATTCATAAAAATCCATGTCAGTTAAAAATAAAATATTTCCAGCGGATTTATATTGTGCGAGATCAAAACCTTTGGGACTTGAAACACATCGAAACCGAGGGCACCGCGGGCCTACGGCCCTTGGTATCGATGGTTTTCAAGTCCCGCCCACCAGGTATTGAATTGGGACAATATAAACCCGCTGGAAATATTTTATTTCTTAAACAACGCTCTTATATTTGCCGTGATTTAATGAATGTGTACCAGTTAAATAGAGAATATTATGCCAGTGCCTTTTACTATCAAGTTTATTAGGCGAGGCTTAGAAAACGAAGAATGGCTCGGCAGAATGGCGAGGCTCTGCCGAGTCATTCTTCGTTTTCGTGCCGAGCCTAATAAAGTTGATAGTAAAAGGCACTTACATAAATATTCTATTTATCATGTAGATTATCCATATTTTCTGTTTTAATTACTATTATTACCTTCTTCTCAGGATGTTACGCTTATCGAGGACGTCGTTTTGTTGTTGTTTTTTGTTTGTTTTATGATGTCAGGCAACGTTACGTGCATGGCGTCAGATAACGTTACGTACTATAAACGCCGAGGGATTCCGCATTGATTTGCTTTATTGGTCAGTACCTAATTAAAGCAAAATTTAATAGGTCATCCCTTTATTAGGCAGAAAAGTGCATATCTGCATGATAAAAGTATTTATAAACAGATTGAGAAAGGAGATACAATCGTATAAAGGACATAATTAATAAGGTAATCATAAGGTTTTATTTTTTAAATATCGCGAGCACTCTTTTTGCACGCGACCTGATATAGTATATTTCATAGACCATGATGTTAATAACATCGAATGCATTGCTTAATAGATTTAACTAACTGTTCTTTCATGATATTGTTTTGGTATGTTGTTACTATTACAGAAATGCTTAATTGCTGAGGCAACCTCACCAATAGACGGCAGAACTGAATACAAAATGAACTGCGCGTCAGATCAGGTACAAACAATTTAGATCTAGTATATATATAGATCTAGGTGTAATAATTAGTATATCTGATGAGCCTTCGTGGTCGAGAGGGTAAAGACACTGCGGTTAAAACCTCGCCTCTCACCGCTGCTGGTTCGAATTGTAACTGAGTGTCGATTTTTTGTGGATGGTGGGAAGTTTACAGTACTGGTCTACCCATGAATAAGTGGCCAGGTGATCTGTCTCCACCACCACCACAAACACAATCTACCGTCTTACATAGCCTAAAATATGCTGAAAATGACGTTTAACACCAAACAAACATAGTATATAGATGCTCCTTATCGAAGACACAGCATCTATTTCAATCTAAAATGTAAGACACATGGAAATTGTTTTGTTTTAATAACAGTGTAGTTTATACATAATTCACCATTATGTCAAGAAACAAGAAAATGTACATACCAGGGGCGTAGCTTGGCCGTTTTGACGACATAGGCCCACAGTTAAAGTTATTATGCTAGTGGGGTCCGGGACATGCCTCCACTCCCCCCACACACACCCAATTTTTGTTTTATGTTAGAATGCATTAGGTGCGTGCTAACGTATATTTTAGACTTTAAGAAGGGCAAAGATAACTAAACAAATATATATGAAAATAATATGTTCTGGTTACTACGCCGCCTATACAGCCCCCCGCCCCACCCCTCCCCCACCCCCGATTTTTATTGCATTTTTTTAATTTTTAATTTTTCTATTTCTGAAAATCAGGCGTAGGCCCGGGCCTACAGGGCCTATGCAGAGCTACGCCAATGCATACTCATGTTTAATACAAAATGTTATTTTGTTGTATAGGTTTGTTTCGAAGAAGGACTGTCATTCTTCGGAAAACGTGAGATAAACACCCGCGATATATCCGCGAAATGTTGCTCTGGTGATCTCTGCAACACGCCGATATTTCAGACAATGCCTTCAATGGCGACAACTACACCGAAACCGATGACGAGTACCATACAACCGACTACGAGTACCACACAACCGACTACGAGTACCACACAACTCTATGGTAGGTTATTACAATAGACGATTCAAATGGTTGTTGTTTTTTAGCAACCACGCACTATATAATCTAAAGGTCTAATTACACTAAATCAACAGGATGTGCTCGCCTGGTGCAGTCGAAAGTAGTTCTGTATTAAAGAGTGCTAATCTTTTTTTCTTTAAAAACTTTTTTTAGTGCAGTTTCCTGTTATTGTTTGGCTGTAACTGTATTCTGGACATGTTGTTGATATTTGAAAATGCAGCTCATCATGTTTTTGACAGTTTTTGATATAAATTTGAGAAGTGAAAGTAGACGGGTATGAAATTGCAAGGGATAAAAATAGTGCTAACCTTTGACCCGGTGTTAGTATATAACTGAAGAAATGTTTCTTAGAAGGTATTAAACCCCCTATTTCCTTGTTGATGTTTAATAGCAGACATGTTTATTTGCCTGATAAAGTAAGTTTCCCAGAATTCTAACGAGGTTTGAGTTTTTAACAGGTTGTCAACATTCTAACTTTACTATGGAAGGGCAATGGAGACTCATTTACGCTATTATAACCTAAAACGATATGTCTTAAAATGGATGTTTTTATTGGATCCTATATTCCTCATCGTAGGTATGATTGTTCGGGGCACTTGTTTGAGCCAAAAGTTTTGTTGACTTTTCAGACAAAATTCAACTAATACCTAAATATTTTGTATATCAGTGAAACAGACATGTTTAGTGGTAAATAAAACAACTTGTTTTTCAAAATCGGTGGTGGAATAAAATATTCACAAGTGAAAAATGTTTTTGATAGCGTCTTTTCAATGCAAAACTCTGCTGCATCAAACATTTGCGAATTATATATTTTTTAGAGTTTTTATCTAAAAGTAGTTTTAAGTGATGGATAAATGTAAATTAAGACACTCTGAAAGTTTTATAGCATAATATTAAGGCTAACTTAAATTATTTGAGATTTCTGCTGGCCCAGTAATAATGAATTTACATTGGAAAAGCCCCATCAAAAATCATTGCGGCTTTTAAATTATTTATTTTTCAACCGAACTAAAATATATTTTTAATTACCACTAAATTTCCCTCTATAATAATATATAATTTATGTACGTCTTCTTAAAATTGCTCATGTAAATGCTGAAAACTCTTTGGTTTAAACAAACGCTTCGAACAAAGTTAATTTTGCTTGTGTATTTTTAATCAGATATTTAATGTGGTTTATACCATCGACATTTACGTTACGTCAATGTTACATTATTTTTTCCAAATAATATGTTCAAATTTAAATTAAGTTCAATAATTTTGACTGTTATAAACGTTTTTCAAATAATTTAAACTCTGTCGAACTTGACGTGCATTAAATTAACCACCATGTCGTGAATCAATCAGACAATTGTACAGACAAATGGTTGAAATTCAGTCAAACAAATATAAATGATGTCGGAATTTGAAACAGATACATGGATGCATGTATTTTATTGAAGAGGCCCTCCCAGTGGTGTCCATGTTCCCTTGTTCCCTGAAAATATGACCCAATGTTCCCTTGTTCCCGAAAAATATTTTGCTTTGTTCTCCAAAAATATTTTTCCAATGTTCCCTTGTTCCCCAAAAATATTACCAATAATAGACTATGTTCCCATGTTCCCCAAAACCTCTGGGAGACCCTCATTGAAATTTGTACCACTACTGATTCAATTAGCAATACGTATTCTACTGAATATGTTAATTTAAATAATAAATATGAATTAATTTTGTCTTATTTGTACGTCTTATGTAAAGTTGAGTTTCTTTATATGCAGGTTTATTTGGTTCCTGCGCCACCGACAATGACTGTACACACATGGGCTACTGTCATACACATTACCATTGGCGGTGTCGGCATAGCGTTTGCGCTTGTACTATATCTGGTAGATAACTCGGTAAGTTTTAAGTTCGGTTATTGATATCGACATAAAGGTGGTGAAACCCAGTGAGTATTTGCAGTGTGACTTTAAAGGGAGTACATCATGATTTTTCTAGAAATATCTTAAATTATAAAAATGTTCCAATTCATGATAAAACACTTATATCCATCAAACTATGATGTTGGAACCATACTATTACGGTTTAAACTTCGAATACACCATATAGCTAGGACAGAATCGGGCATAAAATGCTGAAATTGTCCGTGTTTTCGTTATACTATGCTACACGGATCCAAGTAAGACATATGCATGATACGGTCTAGCTGGCCGAGACTACAGTTGTTTCTGTTAGCTGGCATTATGTGAGCATACAGTCCTTCGTTGATAGTTTTGACAGTCAATATGATTCTAAACACGTGTATACACGGCTTGAAATGTATTATCCCATTTGACAGACCTAGTAACAAATGTGTTATTAGGTATGTGCCTATATTAATTTTTTGTCCTATGTAATACATATTTTATTAGACCGCGTCATATGGATTAGTTAAATTTTCTTTTAAATTTTCTTTTTGCAACTACTTTAAATGAATAATTTAGACAGAAACACATTCTAAACATGTGCATGAATACGTATTATTATCCTAGATCTGTTAACAAGTTCATTTTATATCAAGAGAGGGATATGTTGTTTAATATGTATGGAAAAAAAAATACCAAATTGTGCATTGCAATCTCGTTGTAAACAATGCGATTTTCCACACATTTGGTTTTAGCTTTACCGAGCAAAAGTCCTAGGCTTATGTTTTCATAATGTTATGATCATGTGACAGTTGTCCCAAGTTTTCTCAGTCAAATGTTTTGTTACGAAAACGTGTAAGTTCTAATCTTGAACTTTTAAAGGGAATGTATTGACACAACCAAATAAATTGAGAATTTTTAGAAACTTTAAAAGAGGTGAAACATAAAATATCGGATGATAAACAAAAACGATAGCCCTTCCATAGTAAAGTGGAAATGTTGACAACCTGTTAAAATCTCAAACCTGGTTAGACTTCTGGGAAACTTACCTTATCTTGCAAATAAACTTGTCTGCTATTAAACATCAACAAGGAAATTTGGGAATGAATATCTTCTAAGTAACATTTCTTCAATTGTGTACTAACACCGGGTCAAAGGTCAACGTTAGTTTTATCCCTTGCAATTGTCAACCTCTCCCGGAGGACATTACATGTATGTGTATACAAGAAAAGACAACTCTGGGTAGAGATTGTGCAATTGTATACCCTGTCTACTTTCACTTCTGACAACCCCCCCCCCCCCCCCACCACCACCCACCCACCTTCCCCACCCCAGAGGCATTATATGTGTATGCAATGAAAGACAACTCTGGGTAGAGATTGAGCAGTTGTATACCCTGTCTAGTATATCAAAAAATGTCAAAAACACGATGAGCTGCATTTTCAAATGGTGATATTTGAAAAGAATCAATAACATCACAAAAATAACAGGAAACTGTACTAAAATGGTTTTTAAAAAAAGCTTAGCATTCGTTTATAGGCTGATTTAGTGTAATATAACCTGTGATCATGTGTCCGTTGTGCACGTTTTCTCAGTCAAATATTTTGTTATGATAACTTTCATGTTCTAATCTTGAATCATTTAAAAAGACCTAACTGCGTATTGTTTCAAGTTATTTCCCCAGTCCGGCCAAACATTGTAGTATAGATGAATGCCTAATGGTAGAAAGCGATCATATATATTCTGTCAAAGTAATATTTATGATGACATCGAGTTTGTTAAGGACGCTATGTCGAAATCGGACTTGGAAATATTGAACTTCATATAATTACTGACGGTCAATGAAAACGCACCATTAACTCCATATGTACTTTATATAACTACTGACGCGCCATTAACTCCATATATACTTCATATAACTACTGACGCGCCATTAACTCCATATGTACTTCATATAACTACTGACGCGCCATTAACTCCATATGTACTTCATAGAACTACTGACGCGCCATTAACTCCATATGTACTTCATATAACTACTGACGCACCATTAACTACATATGTTTATGCTGTTGGATTATTCGCAATCCATTTGGAACAAAACAGTTGAACCAATATTTTAATATTTTGTAGGTATTGAATATTGATACCTAACTTGTCTTACATTTTATTGGTAGGTTTTTATTTGTTTACTATGGATACTCATAAAAAGAAAACTGTTCCACTAAATTTCAAGCGGCATTAATATGTCTAGGAATAAATTCCAATTGTTTTTACTGGCCGTTTAATTGTTTGACTTTTTACAGTATTATGCAATGAATGTTTCCGAGAAAATGATTTCTTTGTGCGATGTAATTGAAGAAAGCCGGAAATGGACGTGCATTTCATAACAACAATCTGGAATGCACTAAATTCAGACATAAAAGAAAATTAAATGTCGACTCGGTATATAGATATCATATTTTTTCCAAAATGCCTGAAATTCTAACTTTTAAAAGGATTTTTTGGTGATGCGGTTTCACTGAACGTGAATATGTAATACATTATTTCATCGTTAATGGTCTGCAATCTTATGGTATACTTCCACAAGGCTTGTGAGACTGCTTCACTGCGCATATCCGGTTTCAGTCATGGCGCAGTCTAATTGTCTTACTTGACAGAGATATCCCGATTTGTTTCAAGTTATACAATTGTTTGCTTGATTTTGTTTTTATACTGTTTTAATGTTTCGTCATTTTTCTTTCAGAGTGGCATATGGGACACGTGATGCATGTTTGCAAGTTAAATACAAAACTACTTTGTTTACGAATAAAAGTATTTAACATAATTTATCGTTTTAAATAATACTTCTTAGATCTCTGAACCAAGTTGACCAATGCTCAGTCTTTACGCATTTGAGTGTATAGAATCTCGGTAGTTTTAAAGCAGAATTTTCGGTTTAAATTCAGTTTTCTCGGCTCATTTATTTTAGATTATTTTTTAAATGTCCAGGCTTGAAGATGAAGAAGAAGACTTTATTCATCAATCAATAGGCCAGAGGCCCGTGAGACATAGTTTACATTCATACAAGCAATTGACATAGCAAGATAACAAACAGCATTTTTAGTAATATGAATATATGCTATATACACAATTTATGACAGAAAATAAGCGGAGAAGAAATAAACGGAGAAGGTGAGAAACAGCCTTTCAAATTATATTGCCACTATGAAGATAATCTGTATTGATATTCTACTATCTATACTATCATATATAGTTTATATTACAGTATAATCAACGATAGGTGATAGCCGTTTTTGTTTGTAAATACCACAATGCTCTCTACTATTTATTTGATTTCCAAAGTTCTACAAAAACAAAACAAAATCACACAAAAAACAACATTATGATCAGTGTACAAAAGTAAAAGGTAAAACGTTTTAACTGTGTATACAGACATGTAACAATCTGAGATTATTCTACAAATGATACTATGAATGTTGTATTTTTCTGAGTTCAAATGCTTTGAAGATGTAAACACTTAATTTCTTTTTTACATTTTGATTTTGAGTTTCGAACAGTAATTTTAATTTATACATGCTTGGTCTAGTCCAGTAGAAGCGGTTTATATACGTTTTACGCAAATCATTATACAGTAAGCATTCTAATAAAAAATGATATTCGTCCTCTATTTTTTGACAAACAGTACATAATCTGTTTTCGACCTGCATTCTCGGTCTTTGCCATCTGCCAGATTCTATACACAAATTATGAGAAGAAACAATAAGTCTCGTCATAGCGATTCTAAATTTAGGTATATTAAGAGTACTAAGAAAATGTTGAGTACCAAATGTAACAACTTCTCTAAAAAATACAGCTCTGGTTGAATTATCTATACGAGTTTGCCACGTTTGTAAGCTATTATCATATAAACGTTGTTTAAATATACTTAAGAAAACATGTTTATTGCCAACATTTTGTTGGAGCCAAACATCATGAAACCCTAACCTTGATAATAAATCTTGTACACGTGTAACCCAAGATACTTTATTTGGGTATAAATCAGCATCTATTTTAAGCATATTATATATAAGTTTACAATACTTTTGGTCATTAGTGTTAACAATTTTCAACCAAAATTTAATTATTCTAATATATCTAATATCCTTAATGCTAAATCTGCCAAGAATACCATATACAAAGTCATTTTGAGTAGAACGTTTAACACGTAAAACATTTTTACAATAAATAGTGTGTATTCTCTCAATATTATCTGAACTTTGAAATCCCCAAACTTCGGAGCCATAACATAAAATGGGTAACACAAGTTTATCAAATAAATCTAATCTGTGTGACACAGAAATATCTGTAAATTTCATTAAACATTTGTTTAACTTAAATATTGCTTTCTGTGCTTTACCAGCTAAACTTAATTGTGTTTCATTAAAGGAGCCACCTTGACTAAAGACAATGCCAAGATAGGTCAAAGATTTAACGATTTCAGCTGTAGAGTTATTGAACATGAAAACAAGATTTCTGGGTAAAAGTCCAGCTTTTCTAAATATAATTATTTTTGTTTTGTTAACATTAACCTTAAGTTTCCATTTTGTACAGTAAATAGCTAAAATATGTAACCCTTTCTGTAAACCAATTGATGATTCTGAAAATATCACAATATCGTCAGCGTATAACAGCAAAAATAGTTTGGTCATATAAGTATCAACACCATCAAAATTGTTCAATATAAAATGTTCTTCAATGTCATTTAGAAACATTGAAAACAGAAACGGCGATAAACATTCGCCTTGCCTCACACCTAACATACATGAAAAATCATTGCTTAACATATTATCAAATTTTACACGTGTTTTAATATTTTCATACATACTTTTGATGACTGTAAGGATCTTACCTCTTACACCAAATTTAATTAACTTAGTCCATAAAGTGTTCCTTTCTACATAATCGAAAGCTTTGCTAAAATCTATAAAACTACAATATAATTTGTTACCAGTGTTAATAATGTGTGTAATCAAACCATGCAGTACGAATATATTATCTGTGGTACCCATTCCCCTTCGAAACCCGGCCTGTGCTTCCAAATAAACATTGTAATTTTCGGCCCAATCGTTCAATCGATTATTTAATATTCTTGTAAATAATTTACCTAAAACACTGAACAGTGTTATACCACCATAATTAGTAGGATCGTCAATGGCTCCTTTCTTATGTAAAGGTATGATATATCCTTCAGACCAGGTACTTGGGAAAATACCATTATCTAATATAGAGTTAAACAATGAAAACAAAAATGGCATTAATCTGTAAGTGCCATTTATAAAATATTCATTCAAATAATTATCTGGTCCGGCACATTTACCATTCTTTAACTGCTTAATAGACTTTAAGATTTCATCAGTTGATATAACTACATCTAATTCTTTAAACATAATATCAAACTCTTCGTTTACAAAACGTTCGTTGAAATATAAAACATCATCATCTGGATTAAAAAAGTGATCATCGGGATTATTAACAGCTTTAAAATATTCTTCAAACTTCGACAATGGTATATTTGGATGTTTAACATATGAAGTATCTTTAAGCATGTTCCAGTACAGTTTGGCATTTTTTGTTTTATTTCTTTCAAGAAAATGAGTTTGATTATCATTATAAACCCTTCTGCAGCGCTTTAATATGTTTTTATACTCAGAACGTGCTTTAACAAGTAATTGTCTATTTTCATCTGTTTTATTATATCTGAAACAATTTAAATAACTGTGAAATATTTTCCTTTTATTTTCACAAGACTCATTATACCATTCATTTTTAAATGTTTTATTTTTATTATCCGATTTATATACCTTTTTCATAGAGGATCCGTTACAGAGCTCATAAGGTTAGAAAAAGCATTTAAATTTGATTCTAAGCTACCAATACTATCTGAGGATTCGATTGACATAGTAACATTTTCTAACTGTTCAATAAAATCGTCATTGTTTAAAGCATCAACATATTCAGCTTTACGAACATCCGACCATACATATTTGTGATTAATAGACTTATAGCTTGTTTCATCATTTTCATTTACATTATCAATATCATGTTCAAAATTAGCATGCATACTATTTTCCATAATACATTCAACAATACAGTGATCAGATAATAAATTAGGGTCATGGACTGTAAAAGCTACAAATAAAGAAAATATAGATTCAGAAACAACAAAATAGTCTACTAAACTGCAACCTCTATGACCCACAAATGTATTTCTGCCAACACCTGCGTCGTCGCCAACACGACCATTTAAAATTCTCAACTGTGTTTGTTTACATAAATCTAAAAATGACTTTCCATTAGCGTTTATATTACCTTTATCTTGTGAATATCTATGTATAAAAGTATCAACAGAATAATCATCAGGTAAAATATCACAGAAATTTTTGACAGAATCAAAAGTTACAAAGTCTGGTTTATCAGATGTACGACTATTAAAATCACCTGCTAATACAATATTGCATTTTCCGTCGGTGTTATTATGAATGTGTGCTATAGACTCAATTAAACGGTCAAAAATGTTTTGGTCAAGAACATTAAACCTGCTGCTACCCTCAGGCACAGCATAACAAAGACCTATGAATAAGTCGTGTTCTAATGAAAATAAGGTTCCATCTAATCGTAACCACAAAATATCATCTTCACTCTGAAAAAATATAATTCCTTCGTTTAGAAATGTATCACTTACATATAAAATAATACCACCGGATTCACGTTTCGATTTATTTGATTTTGTCCTATGTAAAGCATAGTACTTGTAACCTTCGACCTGTAAATCTTGAAATTCGTTTGACCATGTCTCTGTAAACATAATAACATCATTGTTTTGAAATAAAGACATAGTTTCTGTACAATGCAATTTATTTAAGTTTTTTGATATTAGGCATTGTACATTTAAAAGGGCAAATCTCAGACGCACCTTCTCCTGTGCCCGTTAACCTGCATCTCTGGACTGGCTATTGTTCTGTGTGACATCCGGTATAGATGAAGGTGGCTGGCTGACCATTGATCCACCACGTACTGTTCTATATGAAGTTGGGGACGTCTTCTGGGTTGCTCTCTGGTTACCGGTTTTTTGCGCCGATCGAGTTGGGGACCGTGGACGTCTATTACTCCGAGTGGTAGATACGGACCTGGCACGTTGGTGTTTGGGAGCGTCACATGTATTGTGTGTAGAGGTTGGTGTAGAGTTATGTAGAGACCCTAATGACGGCTCACGTTTGCATTCAGGGGAATCCATGTCTCTAGCAGCAAGCCGTTGTGTATGATTAGCCTGAGATAAATCTAATACATCATTTTGCTGTTGGGATTGGAGTTGAAGATGTATGCAGCGATTTCATTTTAAATTTAGAAGGTTAATCCTAAATGATTCTATACCCTCTAATTAGTTTATCCAAATTTAAGAGCGTATGCTTTCGTTTATACATTAAAACGTGGAAAATCAGTTTCTTTACCAAGATTTATTTCTTTTTTTCTCCAAAACTGTTTTGGCCCTAATTTCATTTCACAGAATGGTATTATTTTTTCAAGCAGCATATATGCGACTTCTAATAAAATCAATTAAAAGACATAGTTCATCTCTTCTGCTACACTGTCTGTTATCAATGCAAATTCTGAATAACAACTCTTCATTTCTAAGATCTAAACCATGTTACGTCTTACACCTTTAAATCTTCATTCGACAACCTCTTTTCAAGTTTCTTGCAAAAAATTTACCAGGATTTTAAATAGAGGCTCATCAGTTTCAATCAATCCTCTTAAATATCCTCACCAATTCCGAAATATAATTGTTTTAATTCGTTGATTATGATGCGAGTCGGGACGTCCTTGGCCGAATGGTGAGAGTCCCTGACTTGAAATCACTTGCCCCTCACCGCTGTAGGTTCGATCCCTCAGGGGCCTGGGAATCTTTATGTGAGGAAGCTATACAGCTGGCTTGCCGAACGTCGGTGGTTCTACCCAGGTGCCCGCCAGTACACGAGAATTGCCCGGAGGGGCACCTGGGGTCTTCCTCCACCAGTGGAAGCTGGAAAGTCGCCACATGACCTTAGCTGTTGGTGCGACTATAACATATAATTCAATCTGATTATAAAATGGTGTTTTAGAGAACATGCGAACATTCGTTTTTTACTTGGAAACAGTTAATTCTTAAAATCATAGATACTAGTACGCGTTTAACCTTTACACAGCGAATGCATCTTTACTTCCTCCGTTTCGATTCTTTATCATTGTTTGACGCTTTCATTACGTCCATGTTATATTTCTGAAACTCGGGGGAGGGGGAGTGGGGGTGGCCACTAAGTTGTATACTCCCGTTCAATCTACTGAACATGTGCATTGCTTTCAAGGTTAGGGTAGACGAAATTCAAAATAAACGACCAATTATGTACTGGATTCCTAAATTACACAAACAACCTGTATAAAGCCCGTTTTATTTCTAATGCTAGTGCCTATACCACTTTAGCGTTTGCCCTACTTTTTCCTCCAATCAGACGGTGAGGAATTTTAAAAAAATGACGAACTTATTCATGTAAATTTCTAACGATCACCAATTTTAACCATTTAATCATTAAGTAATCGCTTACTCAATGGCACGCGCTTGTTTTGGCGCGAACGTGTTAATACGCGTGGTTTCGTAGAAGCGCGGGGAAAAAGTAGGGCAAACACTAAGTCAGTTAGAGGCTAAGAAGTGAAATTTTAACAATTAAGAAACCCCGGTCAGTCGCTGCGCTCCTTCCCTTAGGGTTTCTTAATTGTTAAAATGTCACTTCATAGCCTCTAACTAATACACAAACATCTCCAAACGTTTAATTTCTTGTATTTTTGCCGTTAAATATCACAGAAGTAGGGGCGCCTCTTGAGCGCCATGACAAAATATTTTTTGTTTAGAACAAAGGAAATCAATCTATAGTTTAGAACAAAGGCAGTTTTTGATTAAAACAAAAGAACTAGTGTACAATGGGAAACAAAAGCTTTCGTTTAGATCAAAGTAGTGTATTGTAATGGATCCCTAGATAATTATCTGAGCGGTAAGGACGTCTGCTGTGTGACAAAACTGATGACAATAGATTCTATTGTTTGGTTCTTTTGATCATGTCTAGAGTCTCTATTATGTGTGTGATGTGCCGGAACTATCGTTAAAAATGGATGAATATAATGAAAAGAATCGTTTGTTCTATAGAAAGTTAGGGTATCTTTAAGGGAGACAACTCGTCTTTATGTGTCAAAACTATTACGGACAATAGATGAAAGGATTCTATTGATCACTCAATATGTCCGATAAATTCCGATAATTTCCTTTGTTCTAAACAATAGATTTATTTCCTTTGTTCTAAACAAAATTCGTTTGTCATGGCGCCCATGTGGCGCCCCTACTACTGATCACCATGACCAAACGACATTGTATATAAGCTAATAACTAAATAATGTATTCGGTCTTTTAGCAATTCAACGTCAAGTTCCATCTAAACGTACTAATGACTTTTATACACTGTATCCAACTTTACCGCGCAACTTTATTTAAGGCAAGCTTATTGCTTTTACTAAAAATACTTTTGCTCAAGACAAACACTTCCAGGGTGCACCAAACATCACTCTTACCCTATTGCCATCCCTGTAAAACGGGACAGTGTAAATAAAGATATCACCGTAAGGTTATATTCTCTAACAAATAAGGCAGCAGTTAGTTATAGGCAATGTAAGTATAACACATAGATAATCATGTACATATATGAATATAAAAAACAAAATCCTAGAAAGCCATAAAGCAAATTATCAATGACTCGACAGAAGCCGGAGCAACATGAGAACAAACCGGGTTTAATGGTACATCAAGACAAAATGTAAGACAAACATCAAACGTTACCGACCGTCCTTTGAGGATTTAGGCAGACGTCATCATAGAGCCTGGTTAACTTGTGTTATTGCCTGTACATTCGTTTGCTGTACTTTAATCAATGCCAATATCTCAGTTAATAAATGCATCGATTAACAGTTTGATCATTGTAGAAAGTGTCAAAATATTATGGAATCATATCTCAAATCCAAATTTGGAAAAACTCCCATTATATCTTTTAATAAGTTAAACCTTGCACAAAAGCTGAAATTCATCTGATTTTGAAATGACAATGAGAAATAACTAGATAATTATTCACCAATTTGTGAAAACTCTACTTAATTTAATCAAGTAATTGCCAAGTCAAGCTGAAATGTGCCCCTTTTTTAATAACGAAGGGCCGTGACTCTGTAACACGGGCTAAGTTTGCTGAACGTGCTAAACGTTTGCAAATTGTTGAACTTGCTTCAACTTCGCTCTTTGTTGAACTTGCTTCAAGTTTGTTCATTGTTGAACTTGCTTCAAGTTTGCTCATTGTGGAACCTGCTTCAAGTTTGCTCATTGCGGATCTTGCGTCATTTGCTCAAAGTTGAATCTACTTCAAGTTTGCTCATTGCTGAACCTACTTCAAGTTTGCTCATTGTGGAACATGCTTTGTTTGCTCAATGTTGAACTTTCTTCCTTTGCTCAATGTTGAACCTACTTCAAGTTTGCTCACTGTTGAACCTACTTCAATTTTGCTAATTGTTGAACTTGCTTCGTTTGCTCAATGTTGAACCTACTTCAAGTTTGCTCAATGTTGAACCTACTTCAAGTTTGCTCAATGCTGAACCTACCTCAAGTTTGCTCAATGCTGAACCTACTTCAAGTTTGCTCATTGTTGAATCTACTTCAAGTTTGCTCAATGCTGAACCTACTTCAAGTTTGCTCAACTTCAAGTTTGCTCAATGTTGAACCTACTTCAAGTTTGCTCAATGCTGAACCTACCTCAAGTTTGCTCAATGCTGAACTTGCTTCATTGCTGAATTTGCTTCAAGTTTGCTCATTGTTGAAATGTCCAAGATCATTTTTTATGTAAACCAATTTGATGCGAATGGTGAACCTACTTCAAGTTTGCTCATTGTGAAACTTGGTTTCATTTGCTCAATGTTGCTTCAAGTTTGCTCAATGTTGAACCTACTTCAAGTTTGCTCATTGTGGAACTTGCTTCGTTTGCTCAACGTTGAACTTTTTTCAAGTTTGTTCAATGATGAACCTTCTTCAAGTTTGCTCACTGCGGAACTTGCTTCAAGTTTGCTCAATGCTGAACCTACTTCAAGTTTGTTCATTGTTGAACTTGCTTCAAGTTTGCTCAATGTTGAACCTACTTCAAGTTTGCTCATTGTGGAACTTGTTTCATTTGCTCAATGTTGAACTTGCTTCAAGTTTGCTCAATGTTGAACCTACTTCAAGTTTACTGTTGAACTTGCTTCGTTTGCTCAATGTTGAACCTACTTCAAGTTTGCTCATTGTTGAACTTGCTTCAAGTTTGCTCATTGTGGGATTTGCTTCAAGTTTGCTCAATGTTGAACTTGCTTCAAGTTTGCTCATTGTGGAACTTGTTTCATTTGCTCAATGTTGAACTTGCTTCGTTTCTTCAATGTTGAACTTGCTTCAGGTTTGCTCAATGTTCAACCTTCTTCAAGTTTGCTCATTGTGAAACTTGCTTTAAGTTTGTTCAATGTTGAACCTACTTCGTTTGCTCGATGTTGAACCTACTTCAAGTTTGCTCAATGTTGAACTTGCTTCATTGCTGAATTTGCTTCAAGTTTGCTCTATGTTGAACTTGCTTCACTGCTGAATTTGCTTCAAGTTTGCGAATTGTTGAACTGGTCCAATATCTTTTTTTATGTAAATCAATTTGGTGAGAAATCTGAAACACTGTATTCAACTACCATGTTTACAAACTTACATCCTTTATCTTCCTGTAATAAAAGACAATAACTTTGTAACACGTGCATTTCTAAAACTTTTTGTTTAGGTCTCACGTTTACAGTCTGAAATTCACTCATTTCTCTTTAAAGGGACACATAGCAATCTTGATTTTTTAAAAACTAGCAGCGTTCCGTTAGTTTTTCTACATAAATTGTATTTGTTCAATCATTAATGTCAATTAGAAGAATTGTACTAAGCCATTTGTTTTGGCATATTATTAATTTTCGATATTATTGCACCGGTAATATATTAAAACTTAAAGTATAAGACGAAATAGTGAATACTTAAAATTTGATTTATTTAAATGTAACCAGGGTAAAAGTAAAAATGATATTGGATATATAAATCGAGACACCCATTTCAAATACTTCAAGATTGCCATGAGTCCCTTTAAATAACGGCCAATAACTTTGCAACACATACATTGATTTGCTTCTAATCTAACTGGCGCAAGATGTTTTTTTAAACCAACCTTCATTTCAGACAGTTATCACATGCAAACATCAACAAAAGTGTATTTGTGTGTTCTTTCTAGTTAAACCACTTTTAAAGGGACACTGTCCGTAAGTAAGCAGATATTGAGCATAACCAAATAACTGTCTGACTTTTATTCATTGAAATGTATACATGAAAACATGAGGATAGACCCTTAGAAGTATGTAGGAATACATTCGTGAGTTTGAAAAAAAAAATGTTTTAAATATTAAATGTAAATAAAGTGGGACCCACAATATTTACCTTTTATGCGTTCACGTGACTTCTTTAAAGCACTAGGTTTTCACCATAGTATGTATTGCGTAAAATGTATAGCCCGCTTAGCTCAGTCGGGAGCGAGTTCTGACAACTTTACGCTCACGCACACTTATTTTTACTGCAAGTTTGGGCTGCGAGTTCAAACTCACGAAGTGGATTTGCTTTTTTTTGTACCGCGATTTAATTCCGTTAAACAATCTTATTTTTAATTAGTAAATATTGAAAAATGTTTAGTGTATAATGTTTGCGAACATAATTATTGGGTGTTTTATAAGCTAAAAGTTACGGATAGTGTCCCTTTAAATAATCCAATTTTATATGTATATATTTCATTCGTGCAGTATTTCTAATAAAATTAAAGGAGACGATGCAATATTTTCAAACAACATTTATTTAAAGGGGCTTTGGAATACTAAAAGCGGAAAGAATACCATGAAAAATAAAGGAGATCGTGGAACGATGACTTTGGCGGTGGACAACTAATAAGGAATAAAGAACAAGGACAACTGTACATATTTAGTGTTAATATTTCTTTAATAATTTTTTGTTAAAACCAAGAGCTCTAAAGGGTGCTCTCATACTGCATTATGGCAATTAGACCAGTCTATATGGCAATATGATGGGACTATAAAATTAGAATGAATAAAGGATGTTTTCAATACGACCCGTCAAAACGTAAAAAGGTCATATTGTGCATGAAAAGCGGTGCATATTCAGTTATTAAAATTATGTTAAAAATATATATGTAAAACTATTGACAAATAAATAAGGGATAATATGAAACATATAACAACTTTACACTGCGACTATATAACAACTTTACACTGTGACTATAGAAAGAGAAAGCTTAAAGGGGATACATCTGGCTTTGGAGCAAAATTTCTTAAAATAAATGAAAGCTTACAAATTATCAATTTAACCATGAAATATTGAAAAAAATATTGATGGACCATTAACAGTTTCCTCTAATAATGCGTACTTATTAATAAACATAAATTTACCATAAATCTTTAATATCAGGCAACAGAGGAATCTCAGAATATAAAATGTATACTTTTCACGCTGGTACTCGTGGCGATATCTATGAATGATGCATACTTGTCAATGCAATGCCTTTTTTTTTCACAGTTACTTTTAAAATAGCTACTGCAGGTACCCATCCATTGTTAGGAACATCTCCTTTTGGTCTTTTATTTTATACTTTCAAAGCAATTTCTCTTGGTAGTGTCTGGCTCATTTACTTTATTTTTATCAATTTAATACAGAAATAATGTATTTAAACAATTCTAAAATACTGACCAATCCTGATATACCCCTTTACTAAAGGCAGTGAGCAAAACTTCTTTTTTGTCAGAACAAGTAACCAATAGGCACATCATCAGCACAAAAAAAGAGTGTGTGCTTAGGGATGCCGTCAATATATTTAGTATCAAAAACGTGCATTAAATGCTCCAAAATTTACATAATATAACAACATTTAGCATATATACGCGAATGCCAGATTCTAAGACCCTATAAAATGTGTGTAAAAAACAAATAAATAAAATTTCATTTAAAATTAAAATATGATCAATTTACCTGAACATGTACATCAAAACAAAGTAACATATCTACTTTTACATTTTGAATACTTTGAGGGCAAAAATTCTCCCTTACCATATCTTGTCCTTTTGACATCGTAATTAATGCATTCATAAATGTATATAATTAATAGATGAATATGAATTATTTTATAAGCATAATCATAGACATATCGACTTATATTCATGATATAACACATCGAAAACACCTGGTACAATGGCGTTGTTGTGAAATTTGGCAGTGTCGCTACTTTACCATTGGTCCATCTGGGTAAAGTGTCAAATTACGATGATAGGTGTATGTCCCAGACTGAGGTGTTAATTACAACAACCAGTCTGTCGGTGTATGTCCCAGAATGAGGTGTTGAATTACAACAACCGGTCCTTCAGTGTATGTCACAGAATGAGGTGTTATACTACAATGACCAGTCCATCTGT
Source organism: Cyrtodaria siliqua (assembly GCA_037043455.1). Taxonomy (NCBI): domain Eukaryota; kingdom Metazoa; phylum Mollusca; class Bivalvia; order Adapedonta; family Hiatellidae; genus Cyrtodaria; species Cyrtodaria siliqua. Next base: position 88,545 of record JAWPHD010008384.1, on the reverse strand, counting down.
GTATGTCACAGAATGAGGTGATTATAACAACCAGTCCATCTGGGTAGGTCACAGAATGAGTTGTTATACTAAAACGACCAGTCCATCAGTGTATGCCCCAGAATGAGGTGATAAATTACAATGGCCAGTCCATCTGTGTATGTCCCAGAATGAGGTACCGGTAATAAACTACAACGACCTGTCCATCTGTGTATGTGCCATGTCCCAGAAAGAGGTGTTAATTTATAAAAACCAGTCCATCTGTGTATGTCACAGAATGAGGTGATTATAACAACCAGTCCATCTGGGTAGGTCACAGAATGAGTTGTTATACTAAAACGACCAGTCCATCAGTGTATGCCCCAGAATGAGGTGATAAATTACAATGGCCAGTCCATCTGTGTATGTCCCAGAATGAGGTACCGGTAATATACTACAACGACCAATCCATCTGTGTATGTGACATGTCCCAGAAAGAGGTGTTAATTTATAAAAACCAGTCCATCTGTGTATGTCACAGAATGAGGTGATATACTACATCGACCAGTCCATCGAAGTATGTCCCAGAATGAGGTGTTAAATTACAAATATTACAACAACCAGTCCAACTGTGTATGTCCCAGAATGAGGTGTTAAATTACAACGACCAGTCCATCGGTGTATGTCCCAGCTTCTTCAGCATAGCATTACAATCTGAGAAGCAGTTGCAGCCCATGAACTTCGACACGGAGAGCGGTGAAGGGTGAGCGGTCTTGATGACTGTGTGCTTTGACGTGTCGACCAACTTTTCCTTCTTCTGGGCAAAACCTCCCCATAGAATGAACACAACACGGTTGCCATGGTTACTGATAGCCGTTATAACATTATCTGTGAATTTCTGCCAGCCAAACTTAGCGTGAGAATTGGCTTTGTGAGCCCTGCAAAGAACAAATGTTAACATGTAAATACTGTAATTATACAACCAAACATAGTGTGTATGTCTTTGTCTATACGTATATGTCATGTTTACAGTATGTAAGTAGAGACAAGATTTATTATTATCATGATTATACAACTCAATGTTTTTTCTGTGTTTTGGGAATGGGCCATTAAAATTGGGAAAATAGGGCCATTTTAAATTCCTAAACTGGGGGTAAAAAGATTGTGTGTCAGATATGGCAGTATGAAACTAGTTTTTTATAAAGTGTCTTAAATTACCAAGATATAGCGGGAGGGATGTATTTGGCTCAAGTTTGGACAGCTTTAAAACAATTCAAACTTTCGTTAATATAAACACTCAACCAATTTGACCCCAGGGTCATCATTTGAACAAACTTGGTAGAGGATCATAAGCTGGGTGGAATACAAAATATTAAACTGTTGGCTCTTGTAATTTCTTTAAGATTGTTCCCAGGACTCAAATTTAGCGACAATTTGGACTGGCAACATTTCGCCAGTAGTATTTTTTGTAACTGGCAAAATGAAAAAGTAACTTGCAATTTCTACGGTTGTGTAAGTACAAATATGTAACAAATAAGTTAAAAGGACAAGTGATTCATCATTAGCAAACATGCTAGATAACACCATGTGTCATACAAATACAAAGACTTATCAGGAAAACTTAAAAAGATTAAAACATCATTGATATTAAAGCACATGCTTCAAAAAAAGGCAGACAAGGTATTCTAAAGTAAACACGTAAGGTACTTTGATGCACTTGCACATTTTTGCCAGTACTTTAAAAGTTTACTGGCATTCTGAAAATATTGCCAGTATGCCACCTTAAATTTGAGCCCTTGTCCCTATATAAGTCTATGTAAAACATGTGATCCCGGGGACAGGGCCAAATTTGAAACTTTGTAAAGGATCATAAGCTGAGTCTAAATACAAATTATTAAACCTTTGACTCTAAATGTAGCTTCAGAGAAGAATATTTTTATAGTTTTCCCTATATACATGTTTATGTAAAACTGTGACCACTGGGGCGGGGCCAAATTAGACCCCATGGTCACAATTTTAACAAACTTTGAAGGGGAACATATTAAGCTGATAAAAAATCTTAAACCTTTAGCTCTATAGTTTCAGAAAAGACAACTTTTTAAGTTTTTCCCTATATTATAAGTCTATGTAAAACTGTGACCCCTGGGGCGGGGCCAAATTTGAACCCCAGGGTCACCATTTGAACAAACTTGGTAGATGATCCATAAGTTGATAATAAATAAAAAATCTTAAAACTTTACTGAGCTCTTATAGTTTCAGAGAAGAGTTTTGAAGTTCTTCCCTATAACTCTATGTAAAACCGATCCAACAAGGGCCCCTAAGCTCCCAATTAAAGAAAAATTGAACCCATGAACCAACGTTACTTATGAGAAAAGAAATATGCCTTCAGTGACATTTGAACCTACGACCCCCGTTACCAAATAATGAAAAAGGGCCACAACTCCGGTGTTACTGGTTTGATCTAGCTGTTTTTCAAAATCATCCAAGCTTTCATTGATATCAACAATCTGGCTAAGTTTGGGAAAGCTCGAATACAAACTGAAGGCGCTAGAGTGTTCACAAGGCCGAAAATGGCATTTTTCAATAATTCAATGGGACATAACTCTGTTGTTCCTGGTCCGATAAAGCTGGTTTTCAAGAGTGCCCAAGATTTCGTTATCTGTTAATGTTTGGTAAAGATCAGATGCCAGAGTATTCACAAGGCTGAAAATAGCATTTTTCAATAATTCAAGGGCACATAACTCTGGTATTCCTGGTCCGATATAGCTGGTTTACGAACTTGTCTGAGCTTTCATCAAATACTACAATCTGGTCAAGTTTGGTAAAGATTAATCTCATTAAAATCAAACCCTTTATCATGCGACGATTCTCTACACTGCTAAGGATCTGACAACACTGCGTGGGGGTCATGTCAGATTGACCTTATGATAAGCCAATCATAATTCAGCCTACAAATTGCTCGGTATAGACTGCTTCACTGTGCATGTTGCATTTCAGTCTACCCTCGGTATTGAAAGAGACAATGTCCATAACTTTTAGCTTTATATAAAACACAAAATAATTGCGTTGACAAACATAAGACACCAACCATTATTCATAATTTTGATAGAGATTTTGAATGCAATCTGATTCAATATATGTATCTTTCAAAATCAAAATCTTGAAAATTATCGTCTTTTTACTGTGCCAAAGATTTTTATTTTACTATAGAACCTAAGGATAAAAACCGAGTAACACAAATTTTAACACCTACTGAAAAAAGATAAAATCTCAACATCTCTGCAATGGAAAATTATGAATTGAATATTTACTAAAAAAAACAACAACAACATTGTTTGACGGAATTCAACAAAAAATGTACCGATTTGTGGGGTTGAACCCACACTAAAATTACACTCACGGGTCAATAGTCCACTTCGCTATCCACTGAGCTAAGCGGGCTACTATGACATACTATTTAGAAAACCTAATGTCATAATAATCTCGGTAGGATATATTTATTTTCAAAACATGACAGCACCCATGATTTTCTTCATATTCTTGATGTAAAACTTGCCAATTAGTGCATTTCTTTGAATTTATCATGCAATCCACAGCAATAACACTCAAACTTCATAAGAATGGATAAGAAATACGCAATTTCATTGGTTGAATTTAGTTGATCTTCTCATGAATATTGATTAGATGAAAGATCGATCTGACATGACCTCCAAGGCAGTGTTGTCAGATCCTACAGCGGATTTTTTTGGTTCTCAGACTTTTTTCGGAAAAAGTTCCACAGGAGGAGGGGGGATCAAAATCTGAACCTTTATAAGTGTGTATCTTGTAATGGTGTTAGTCACATTGTAAAACATAAAATGGATCTAAACAAATTTATATAACATGATCTTCTGATTTTACGTTAATTTTGTTAAACATGATAATTTGCTTGTTTGAAATGAGTGACCAAAATATTAAAAACAGATACTTTTTTTTTAAACATTAAATAATTTTTTGGTGGTTTCTTTTTTTCCTATTTTTTTTTCAGTTTTGCAAAACTTAGGGTCGGAGGGTTTGAGAACCGAAACATTAAAAAACTCTGTCTGTAAAAATCAAATATAAAATGAAGGTGCTAGAGTGTTCAAAAGGCAAAATATGGCATTTTTTTTCAGAAAAACAAGAGCCATAACTCTGGTGTTACTGGTCCGATTTGGCTGGTTTCAAACGTGTCCAAGCTTTTATTGCTATTAACAATCTGATAAAGTTTGGTAAAGATCAGATGGAAAATGAAGTCCCTATCGTCTTAACGAGGCAAATTTAACGACGGACGGACTGACGACGGACAACTTGCTATCCCATAAGCTCTGCTGGCCTTTGGCTGGTACAGCTAAAATTTAAAATGAAACATTTGACAAAGTATTCGAAAAACTTCTAACTTTATATGGGAATTATGCCGTCAAAAGAATAGAATTAAACTTTGCACACTATGCCAGATAAATAGTTTCAATACCTCATGATTTTGTGAAATTATGTACTTTTGTGTCCCATGATCACTGCCCTTATGCATAAAATAGATGCAGAGTCAAATGGTTCATATATATAGTATACATATTGTTTATGTTAACAATGGCTAAAAAGATCCTCTACCAACTTTTTACCAGTAGGTAATTTTTCAAACTAAATTTAGTTTTCTAAATTAACGCCTTCGGACATTAGGTGATTTTTAATTTGACATACGAGATTATGCGAGATTTGAATGTTCCCAATCTGTACCATTAGATAGCTAAGTTAAAAAAATTCCTAGCATGACCCGGACGCCACTAGTTTGTCGGGCCTATATATGCATTTCAAGTCAGCTCTGCCCCTGAGTACATACTCTACTGTCAGTGTAGTATTCAGCAGCAATACGCCATTCTGGGCCCATTTGTCGAGACAACCGTGGTCTGGGGTCTGGAATGTTGGTGTGATCTTTGGGTCTCTCGCAAGCTCCTTGTAGATGTTCTTCAATGATGGAGGTGGTTTAACACCCTTAGGTACAGAGAATGACAATCCCATGGCCTATAATAAATAAGAAAAAATACTTAAAGGGAGTACATCAGATTGTTTGTTTTTTATTTGAAGACATTATTTTTGTATTTAATTGATAAAAATAAACTAAATGAGCCAGGAACCACTCAAAAAATAAAATTGTAAACATAAATACATCATTATTTAAAAGTTACTTGAATCGCAATATCATACAACCTCACCCCTTTTGCATGTGTTATTTTTTACTTTTTAAGTTGTTTAAGCAAATATGAACTGAAACCAATGTGACACTAAATGATTATTATAATTCTAACCAATTGGTGCATAACTATGTATGTTCCGTAGTTAATTGATTTGTAAAAACGTTTTCCAAGGAGAGGAACATACGTTTTCTTTTGTTCCAATCCTTTGTTTAAAATACTGTTAAATGTATTTATGAACTATTTTGAAATAAAATATATTTAAAGCCAAATAAAAGACCTGATGAAGGTATTTACTAACTATGGTTAAGCGCCAGGGTTAGCTATGTTAAAGTTGGCGGAAAGAAATCGCAATATATTGCTATGCAAGCATCATGTGAAGATGTTGCCTTGTAAGACATTTTAAATTGGTCATTTCATAGCTTCTTATTTCATAAAATGTAACCCAACAGCCTAACAAACCTGCCTTAAACAAGCTCATATTTGATTAATATTAATTTTAGTTGAAGACTAGTTCAGAAATTAAAACGGTTCAAAATGAGTTTCTAACAAGTTTTAAATCATTTTACTAACAAGTTTTGCAAACTCTGATACCAACTCATAATTCATTTTACGCATATTCAATCACAGGTATTTTAAAAACTCATGAATAAAACTATACTTTTAATTGGCACATGAACATTATTTTATGACCTGAATACCTGGATAGGTTTTGGATAAATGATTTTGTGGTGTAATTTTGACATTATTTGGCGGGTTAGTGCCTTTAAATTGAACAGAGCGGAGAAAAATAGATTATTCCCTAACCTTTTATTACTCTGTTTTTATTTAGGCAAAAAAAAAACACCTGTGTTTCCGGTTGCCCGACCGACCCTATTTTTAAGGGGCCAACCCTAAAACTTTTTATGAAAAAAAATGTTCTGAACAATGATTTATCACAATATATCGAGGTAAACTGACATCACAGAGAAACTTTCATGTATAGGGTTTATGAGATAAATACATGTAGAATCTCACAATATCTTGCTCAAAAAAAAAAACAGCAAAAAACAACAACAAACCTACCCCGTTTTTTTAGAGCATGCAATAGGAAATACACCTATTTTTTTTGTTTGGCCTTAGTAGCATATATTACCTGTCCCTCATCATGATAGGGGTCCTGTCCCAGTATTACAACTTTCACCTGAAATGCACGACATATTAGAATACTTTGACTGATGGTTCGAGGGCAGTTTAAAGGGACACATGGTAGTGTGTTAAAATACACGTTTAATGCTCTTTTGAAATTTTTCATATTGGCGAGCATCAACGACGTCAGAATAATAAAAAAAAAATGCATAGGAGCCAATTTATTAGGCTAGGACACATGGCAGTCTTGATTTCTTAAAAACTACCATCGTCCCATTAGTTTTTCTAAATAATTTTCATTTGTTCAGTTAAAAGACTAGTTTAAAGCAATTTGTTTTTGTATATTGTTATCTGTTGATTATACTGCACCAATAATATACTCTTCAAAATTGTTTAAGGACCACAAAATAGAATAATGATGAATACTTATTGTTTAATATTATCATTAAAATTGATGAATTCATGTGAATATAAAACGTTAATACGTGTGTGTTATGTAACAATTGTAAAAGAATACAAATGAACTTAAAAACTGCAAAAAGCAGTAAATTGTTCAATTACAGCACTTTAAAAATTGACAAAAATCTAAAACATGGTCCTTAAATTATTTTGTAGAGTATATATTTAAACATGGTAAAATAAGATGAAAAATCATAACTCAATGTACCAGTCTGCAGCTTTAAAGTCAAAATGAACTGGGATTAACGAATCGAGACGCTAATTTCAGTCCTTGATAAATACATAACAAAAGGCCCAAGAGGGCCTGTGTAGGCTCTACTGGCTAATATGGCTCTTATAACATCAATGAAGCGAGTGACTATCATCTTAAAGAGGCAAAATATAGCACTTTTAACTAAATCAAGAGCCATAACTCCGCTGTTACTGGTCAGATCTGGCTGGTTTTTGAACTTGGCAAGTAGAGATAATAAAAAAAATCAAAACAAAATTATTATTTTTTTGTTTAAATTTAAAAAAAAAGTTTGGTTAAGATAATATAAAAATGAATGCCCTATCGCCTTAATAAGGCAAAATATAGCATTTTTAATGAAATCAAGGGCCATAACTCCGCTGTTATTGGTCCGATCCGGCTGATTTTCGAACTAGTGCGAGCATTTATTGACAATAACAATCTGCTAAAGTTTGGTAAAGATCGGATGAAAAATGAAGGCCCTATCGTCTTAACGAGGCAAAATGTAGCATTTTTAACTAAATCAAGGGCCATAACTCTGCTGTTACTGGTCCGATCTGGCTGGTTTTCGAACTTGTTTGAGCTTTCATTGACATTAACAATCTGGTTAAGTTTGGTAAAGATCGGATGAAAAATGAAGGTCTTAACAAGGCAAAATATAGCATTTTTAACTGAATCAAGGGCCATAACTCCTCTGTTAATGGTCCGATCTGATTGGTTTTCGAACTTATCCAAGCTTTTATTGACATTAACAATCCGGTAAAGTTTGGTAAAGATCGGATGAAAAATGAAGGCCCTATTGTCTTAACGAGGCAAAATATATCATTTTTAACAAATCAAGGGCCATAACTCCGTTGTTACTGGTCCGATCTGTCTGGTTTTCGAACTTGTCCGAGCTATTATTGACATTAACAATCTGGTAAAGTTTAGTAAAGATCGGATAAAAAATGAATGCCATATCATCTTAACGAGGCAAAATGTAGCGTTTTTAACTAAATCAAGGGCCACAATTCCACTGTTACTGGTCCGATCTTGCTGGTTTTCGAACTTGTCCGAGCTTTCATTGATATTAACAATTTGTTAAAGTTTGGTAAAGATCGGATGAAAAATGAAGGCCCTATCGTCTTAACGAGAAAATGTTAACAGACGACAGACAACGGACAACTCGCCATCCAAAGGCTAGCAGAGCTAAAAATTGCCATGTGTCCCTTTAATGTTAATTATGACAATAAGTTAAAGCAAATTGTTTCTACATATTACTATCTGTTGATTATAGTGCACCAATTATATATTTAAACCTACTGGTATATGGTAAAATACCATGGAACATTTGGAAACTCAAAAATCTATTTCATTACAGTCTATATATATGCAATAGCTGACTTTACTTGATCCAGCTTGCAAAAGATAAACATGTCTAAATCTTCTAAATGCCAAGAACAAATCATGGTTCTATTCATACATGTTTCCAAGATTTATAAAACAGCAGTCAAAAATATAATTTTTTTATTGTATTTCAGCCAATTTTATTAGAAATTGTCATTTCAACAACTTGACAAATTCAAACCCTAAACTAAATTAAAACAATTACCTGCTCCAGTGGAGTTAAGTTAAAAGCATTGAATATCAGGTCTCTAGGCGGAAAGATTTCTGTCCCATTCTTGTACTCAGAATCAAGCTTGTCCTCCAACTCTTTAAAATATGGTTGATCAAACTCCTGTGACAGTACATCTCTCCATTGTTTGTCTGTCACTAAGTTCTGAAGTTTCGAGGATGAGGCTGGTGAGGAGTCATACTTGGCGGGCCCTGGGGAGGAAGGGGCAGTCTTGGTTTTCTTCCTTGCTGGAGCTGAGGATGAAAAAGTAATATAAAACATACTTGCCAGACAGAGTCTCACTGGTTAAGTTAAACACCTTGATGTAGATTGCTACACAGGAAATTGCATCTTTTGATTAGGCTATTACCTTTCTGTTATCAGGGCTTTTTTCCACAAAATTGGGAAGAGGCCATCAATTTTTAGGAAAAAAAGAACACGCTTATTTCTCATTTTGGGAAGAATGTAAGACTTCATGAATTAAGTAAATATGACAATACTATCACAGGTGCCCCCTACAGGAGAGAGAGAGAGAAAATGGATAGAGATAAGAAGAAATTGTGTTGTAGTATATGTATATATAAATATGTATATCTCTGGGATAGAGAGAAAGAAATTGTGTTGTAGTGTATTTATATATACATATACTTCTTCTGCTAGAGGGATAGAGAGAAGAAGAAATTGTGTTGTAGTATATGTATAGAAGAGGAGAAGAAATTGTGTTGTAGTATAATTATATGTATATATAAATATGTATTTATAGGGAGAAATATTTGTGAACTTTGTCTTTATATATACATATACTACAACACAATTTCTTCTTCTCTCTATCCCTCTTCTCTCTCTCCTGTAGGGGTGCATATACTACAACACAATTTCTTCTTCTCTCTATCCCTCTTCTCTCTCTCCTGGCCCTACAGGAGAGAGAGAAGAGGGACGCCCTACAGGAAAGAGAGAAGAGGGACGCCCTACAGGAGAGAGAGAAGAGGGATAGAGAGAAGAAGAAATTGTGTTGTAGTATATGTATATATAAATTGTGTTGTAACTTGTAGTATAATGTACATATAAATACATTTGTATATACATATACAACACAATTTCTTCTACTCTCTATCCCTCTTTTCTCTCTCTCTCCCGTAGGGAGCGCCTGTGTTTTATTTATATTTTCATCTATTATTTATTATAATTACCAACTTCTCCGAGTCATTGACTTACAGGGGCGTAGCCAGAGCCTTTTGGAGAATACGCCCTGGGGGAAGGTGCGGGAGGGTGTGTCCCCCTAATGCTGGTGGGGGTCCTGGGGGCCTCCCCCGGGAAAATATTGAAAATTGAGTGCAATTTCGTAGAGTTTGTAGCCTTAGCCTCGTCCGTCGGATGGGGACGTAAACCGGGCGGTCCCGTGTATCGGTCTATCCTCCGAGCACGTTAAAGAACCATAGGAATCTATTCGATAATAAGAGTAGGGCAGGTTCCCGGATTCCTATGTATCCTTCCCCTCTCTCTGGGGCGGCGCTAAATAACCTATACTGTGTTGATGAGCCGTTAAACAACATTCAATTCAATTCATTTGAGCGAGATTTTGGAGGCTATCTCCTTCATTCATTAAGTGTGTTTTTAAAAATAGTGACTCAACCCCTACCCCGCTTCAATTTTTATTGCTGATTTTAAAAAATAGACGCTTTTATTTTTTCACATTCGATTTTCTAGAGTACGCCCGGGCACGCCCCGACTTAACAGACAAAAAAAACATTGCAGAATTCATGCCTTTTCTCAATGAAACATATGCAGTATTATTATAATTGCTTTGTATGCAGTAGCCATACTGTACCATATTCCATTAGCATTACGCGAGTGAATTGTTGTTTAAAAATTAAATATACTATTAAAGTGGATTATTGCTCCGGTGGCAGTTTTAGTATATTTACAGCAATTATAAACATCAATTATACCTTTTGTTGTTCGTGATTTAGCGCCTTTTTTCTTAGTGTCACTCTTTGTTATTGTTGTCTTTCTCTTCTTACTCACGTGCTGATTCGGTATGCTAACAGGCTTTCTCTTTGGTGCCATGGTTATGATGCTAAACGGCTGAGAACCCGGAGGTTGTGCCAGCACTGACTGGCAACAAACTGTCTGCAATGGACTGTGTACAAAGCGTGAATGACAACGTGACGTCATTGTAACAAAAGATAAGTATGGTGAAGCAAGTCTGTCATAAACGTATGCCCGGTTGTATAGTATAGTACTGAACGGATTACAGTCAAAACGTACCCTTAATTTTTGAGTCAAAACGTACCTATGGAGAAGTCAAAACGTACCTATGGAGAAGTCAAAACGTACTAATAAAAAAGTGAAAACTTACATATGAAAATGGTGTGTAATTCATTAGTTTGTTAATTTATTATTTAAATACACTTCATGTGAGTTATATTTAGGCTAAAAATGTGTGTTTGCCGAAATAGAGCTAATTATTAAAAGTTGATTGTATTGATAATTGTATTGATAATTAATTAATTAGTTTGCTTATTTTATTATTTAAATACACATCAGGTGAGTTATATTTAGGTTAAAAACATGTGTTGCTACACCAAACTCAATCAGCTGTATTATACATCTGATTGCAAATAGCATAGGTAAAACAACAAAAACCTCTGTGTAGTACTCATATCTGCAAGTACATTATGCGAGAATTTTAAATAAAAAATCAATATAATATTTGTCGAATCATAATAAAAAAAACATGCAAGCAATGTATTTATTCATTAAAACATCATATGTAACTTTAATTTATATACGTGGGTTTTGGCTTCTGTAAGGTACGTTTTGACTTTTGTTTGGGTACGTTTTGACTTTTGTTTGGGTACGTTTTGACTTATGTTTGGGTACGTTTTGACTAGGTACGTTTTGGTTAGGGTACGTTTTGACCGGATCCCGTACTGAACTACTGAGACATTTTTATATTGAAATGCAACTAAACGGGTATTCCACGGAACACTTGTGTCGCCTGCCGTTTGCTTGATTTCACCAAGTATTATCTAGCTATAAAGTTTGAAGACAGAAGTTCCAATTCTTCATGAATTATGGGTGTGTTGTTTTTTTTAAGTGTTAAAGTTCAGGCCTGCCAAACTTGCGGATAAAATCCGGATTTTTCATTTGCTCTTCGGATCTCCGGATTTAAGTGTACAATCTTCGGATTTTCAATCAAAACAGATGAAATTTGTCCTAAATCAACAAATCCGTTGTTGATATGTTTTTAATTATTAAATATCATTATAATTACGATGTTTACTATGCTATTGATGTATGTTTAGTGAAAATATGTTTTTAAAGATAAAAACCGAAAAGACGAACAGGCTTCGCTAAAAAATTGAAAAAAAATCAAAGGGGGAAAACTCTTCCTCGTAAAACCGGAAGTGACGTCATTGGGAACAAAGTGAAACCATTTGTACATAGGGAAAGCACGCAAAAACAGTATAGTGTGTGTGAAAATGTCGGAATTAAGCGACTATGATGCTGAGTCAGATGAAATGCCCATGATAAGACGGTTGCACAATGTGCAACCTTACGATTTTGAGCCATAATTCGTGTCTGAGGATGAAAGTACCTCGGATTCATCAACCGATGAGGAAGTTGAACGCGGTGCAGGTGCAAATGAAGAGCTTGGTCGTGTTGGCATTGTTTACATCGAAATTCTGACTGTAAGTCACCAGCAACGCTGCAATATCTCGGTACATTTACACTAAGCGCGAAATGCAGTATATTTCGAATGAATGAACATGGTCTAATACTTGTACATTAATACGAGCGTCAGATTAAGGACTTTATTTTTGCCGAAAAGTAGACATTGAAAAAATATATTTAGAGTCTAGTAAGTATAATTGATAAATAAATGAAACAGCATCTAATTTCTATAGTATTCTATATACCATAAGTCCCCGCCGCCTCCAAACACTATAGTGGTGTATGAGATTCGGATTTGCAGTATGACACGCTTTCTCCACGTGCCCCCAACTAACAATATATCGCACACCGACTAATCAACTATTGCGGTGCCCTATTGAAGTACAGCCTAATCAGAGTACATACGTCGGTATATGACAAAAGCACGCACCATTTAGGGAAACGTAGTTTTGTGATATGCCTACATTTCCTGTATATTGCAATGCCGTGAGCGGTGCAATACCGCCGCGGCGAGCCGCGTATTGCACAAGACGGATATATGATGCGTGAGAAACTAGTTCATCGCGCACGAAGAGCGAAAAATACTATGATCTAAATAATATAGTCAAATGTATTATGAGCACGACATTATGTATTATGTACATGCAGAGATCGAAAAAACAGACCTAACAGATCAAATTTTTGATTTAGAATATAAAGTATATATATATGCTTGTAAAGCACTTAGTTTACTTACTGCATGAGGTAAAAGCCGTTATTGTTGTTGTTTTGCCATGCAACATTACTGAACTAATATAATAGCTAGTAACATTATCAATTTTCTGCCTTTTAATAGACATCCGTGAAACATTTTGTCATTATTTTCAAATCCAGAGACCGATATATAACTATATAAATCTATAACACTATTGGAAGAAGAAGGTGTATAATTTAAAAAAAAAAAAAAAAAAAAATACTACAAAATATATATTGAAACAACGACACAGTGTTTATTTCACCGAATTCATTTACATTTATATGCTTAACCTTTTTAGCAATCTTTTGAAAAAGACGGCTACATTATATTAGCGCCGTTCACGTAAGACGCATGCATCTAATTCAACAGCTAAACAATCACGATGTACAGATCTAAGACTATATACCTTTCTACAATTTATCATACACATACCCGAGGAATTGCTAAGATAACTGAACAAAAACTTCTATCCTACCTCATTTAATAATTTCTTCCTCAACGCCTCCTCGAATCGGCGAATAAAACTTGCTCGGAGACGGCGGGGTTAGGCACTTCTCATTTTTGTAAGAACATATTGTTGGTATCGCTGTTGTTTTTAATCTGCATGGCCGTTTGTCCTCCAAATTCAATGAAAATGAAACCAAAGGATGGACTTCACACGAATCCAACTCAAAGTGTTTACTACAAACTCGCGCGTCTTTCGAAGATTCCCATTTTTTTTGACGCGACGGGCGATTTTTGTCGACAGCGGTCCACCCACACTTCAAATCTTAATCTATCATTAACCTGATTAGGAAAACGAAAGAAACTGATGTTATTAGATTGTCCTTTTTTATGCACACTTTGACACCCAGCTACAGCACACGACATTTTTAACACGTACCATAAAACGTAATCCTACATAGACAATACTATACAACGCAATGCGACACCGCTAATCGTTTGGTACCAATGACGTCACAGGATCACGTGACACTTACCATTCTTCAAAAAGGGCGAAACTCGAAGCGTGTGCGCTATGAGATAAAATTGACTACTGTGAGAAAACGGGACAACCAATAAGTGTAATATTTGAACAAATTGTATATTATATACATATATTTCAGAATATATGCTCAAAAGACACGCTATATTTCACCTTTAACATCTATATATGTTCACAGTTATCAGCTATTTCCTGCATTGATCAAGTTACGCTCCCTAGTCAGCGATGCAAAGGAGGGTATTTACAAGTGTCAAATCAATGGATGTCATCAGTGTAATGCACTGACTGAATATGCAATTAATACCTAGGGACATACTTAATTCCTTCAGTGACATAACAACACTTGCAATAGCAGCAATATATCTCTTGCTTCTTTAAAGGGACACATGGAAATCTTGAGTTTTATTCCAACATTAAAATTTGCTCCTCCATTTAGTTATCCTGCGTCAGTTTGACTTTAAAAACTGCTTGCATATAATTAAAATAAAACAAGAGGTCAATGACCTTGAAGCTCTACTGATAGCTTTTTGATAGCTAGATCAGCATTCCTGTGAAGTTTCGTGAAAATCCGTCTAGTAGTTTTAGAGTAGTCGCTACAAGTTTTCATTATATAACTCTATGTAAACAAAAATGGCCCGCTCGCGGTCATGTTTAACGTCAAATCAAAATAATGTTTGACAATGATCAACATCGTGTCATACTGACCATTTTAGAAAAAGTCCCATATCAATTTCAATTACACCACAAACTTGTATTTTGAAAATCTATTTTTAGCCATGGCGGCCATCTTGAATTTCCGGCCGACCTGAAATTTTGCTAGAATCAATAAGACATCAAGAGCAACATTCCTGGGAAGTTTCATGAAAATCCGTCAAGTAGTTACAGAGGAGTAGTCGCTACAAGTTTTTACTAGATAACTCTATGTAAACAAAGATGGCCGCTGACAGCCATGTTTAACATCGAATCAAAACAATTTTCGACAGGGACCAACATCATGTCATGAAGTACTCGCTACACACTTTTTTTAAATCT
Source organism: Cyrtodaria siliqua (assembly GCA_037043455.1). NCBI lineage: Eukaryota > Metazoa > Mollusca > Bivalvia > Adapedonta > Hiatellidae > Cyrtodaria > Cyrtodaria siliqua. The sequence continues at coordinate 73,539 of JAWPHD010008384.1, read as the reverse complement.
ATTTTTAGCTGTTGCGGCCATCTTGAATTTCCGACCAACCTGAAATGTTGCTAGGATCATTTATACATCAAGAGCAACATTCCTGTGAAGTTTCATGGAAATCCGTCTAGTAGTTTCAAGTTTTCATTATATAACTCTATGAAAACAAAGATGGCCGCTGGCGGCCATGTTTAATGTCAAATCAAAATAATTTTCGACAAGGATCAACATCATGTCATGTCATTATCAATATTACTTATAATTTCCGAGAAGTAGTCGTTACAAAATTGTTTTTTAAAAATCTATTTTTAGTCGTGGTGACCATGTCGAATTTTCGGCCGACCTGAAATTTTGCTAGGTTCAATTAGACATCAACAGCAACATTCTTGTAAAGTTTCATGAAAACCCGTCAAGTAGTTTCAGAGGAGTAGTCCTACAAGTGTTTACTATATAAATGTACGTAAACAATGATGGCCGCTGGCATCCACGTTTAACGTCGAATCAAAACGATTTTCGACGAAAACCAACACCATGTCATGCTGATCATTTTAGAAAAAGTCCCATATCAATATCACTTATAGACATCATGGGCAACATTCCTGTAAAGTTTTATGAAAATTCATCCAGTTTCAGAGGAGTAGTCGCCGCAAAAGAACATTTACGGACAGACATACAGACAGACGGACACCGCACCACGGCATAAGCTCTGCCTGATCTTTGATCAGTAGAGCTAAAAAGGAATTTAAAAAAAAAAGTTGAACAAATTCTTTCTAATTCAATGATATAATTGCAAAGTCCTGCCTAAAAAAATATTTGTGTGCATGTTTCAATATGTAATCTATTGTTTCTTTAACTTTCAAACAATGCATAAGCTTTAATTGCATAAAATAATTTTTCGATATGTATCTTTTATTTTACCAAGGTTAACATATTAATTAAGCAAACACCAGTGGAATCAGCATAGTTAATGCATAGTAATAATGTCATTTCTTATCAAATAAAAGATTGGTGTATTGTATCAATGATAATGATTATATCGACTCGCTCTAATAACGAGAGTAGATATTTTTGGCACCTTTTCTGTATCATATGTTCAATGAATTGTGTGGGTGGGGGAGGTAATTGGTGTGTTATTTTGAAGTAAACAAGTAAAACCTTTGTATTAACATTTGCGTTGATGATGGATGGGGGTAAGTATTGAAGCGAGCAGTATGCACTGGTCATAATTAAGATGTAAGAATAACAAAACTAACAACACAGACATATATGTACAGCAACACAAATGGATCCTTCTCCTGTGCACCTGCTATACGCCCCACTTCTTGATGATGTGTGGATGGGGTCCCCGGAGTTGGGATGGTGAGGAGAAGCATGCACCATAGAACTTCATGGTGTAAGAATTAACAAAACAACTAAGAAACAAAACAAATTATAGGGTTCGGGTGGGATGGGGGCGGGGTATAGAGCGTATGTCCCAATATAGTTGAGTGGTCAATAACAACAGAGAAACGTGGATATTAAACAAGAGGGTCAAATGTATAAGCCTATGTAAAACATGCAGAATCTGTACATACTGTACCAACTTTAGAAAAATTAAACAAAATAAAAACAGGAAACAATAATTAAAATCAAGAATAAAAAAATAAAAAAAAATAAAAAAATCCAATGGGATTTGAACCCACGGCCTTTAAATAGTTTCCAAGTGTACAAGAAGTAGTTACAATATTTTTCTATGGTGGCCATCTTGGAGGTCGTGTTTACCTAATTTTAATAAATTTGAAAAACATTCACCTAAGGATCGTCCATGTGAAGTTTGGTCAAAATTGACCAAGCTGTTTCTGAGAGGAAGATTTTTGAAAATGTCCCTATGTAAGTCTATGTAAAACATGTGACCTCTGGGACGGGCCAAATGTGACCCCACATCACCATTTGAACAAACTTGGTAAAGGACCATAAACTTATAGCAAATGCAAAATAGTAAACCTCTGGCTCTTGCAGTTTCACGTCTCACACCACAATTAATTTTCCATAGGGTCCCATTGTAATGTTTTTGTTTGTGGCATAGAGATAAACAGATTTTACAACATGTATTTATGCTTAAATTCTTCATTGATCCAATATCTGCAATTTAAAACACGTTTAACAAATATTTACCTGATTGAACTTTTTTTAATTTCATCTTTGCGTCACACCTATCAAAATTTAGAAAAAAATACAACCCCGTGGTAATTAGACCCATGATGTCTCTGATGAGGCAGAATTAGCTAGAAATCTTATATCAACATGCATTTTTCTGTGATCTCAGTGCTCAAAGGAAATTATTTTAAGAGACATGCCCAGGGCTTGTTGCTTCGGAAAATGGACAGGCCCGATTTGAAATGGACAGGCTCTGATTTGAAATGGACAGGCCCTGATTTAAAATGGAAAGGTCCAATATTTTTTTCTTATTGGAAATGTGTCTTTATTCACTTTTATAGCACACATTAATTTTGTTACGTATGTATTAATCAAGCTCAGAACCTCCTCTGACTACATTTTTCTTTTTGCTACCACTTTATGCTCCCTGGTCAGCGGACTTATTTACCATTTCGTTTAAAATATGTTAGAATAGAATATTACAAAGTAATTTATAACCAATGCAAAGGAGAGTACTAGCACTTTTGCCAAACGATAATAATCAGAGCCGACTTGGTGAAACTGGAGCTAAACTTGGAGCCAAATTTTTAATCAGGTTTTATGAGACTATCAGAGCCTCCTCTGGCTATATTTTTTTCTTTTTGTCACCACTTTCTCCAAGTAAAGAATTAGGAGCCTAGACTAGAATTCATTTAAAAGTAGGATTCCAGGAACTCCTTACACCTTAAATAATGAATAGAAATATACTTTATATCTGTATTTATACATATACAGTATATATAGTTTTCTTTCCACCAACATGTATTTGTAAAGGACAGTTTTTCTTATTTGATTATGTAAAAAAAAAGATATATCCGAAATTATGTACCATCCGAACTACTATGACACCGCACTTTTACGGCCCGAACATTTCACAAACATTCAATCGAAATACCATCAATAACGATTTTTTTTCATGCATTAGTGTGTTTTTAATGACAAAAACGGTATTTCTTATCACAAAGGAAAGAAAACACAACCCTAATAGCAGAATAATGAGTTTTATGTCAACAATTGTCGACCTCAAAGTTGTGACAAACTGCCGACACGATTATTGTTTCAATGTGTGTATAACATATTTTAATTACTTTATTGCAATTGTTTTCACAGTTCACAAAACACATGGGAGTATTTTGTCTTGAGGAACTTGAGCTTGAGATCCAGTAAAACTGATTTTTTGGGGGGATTTATTTTTTATTTTTAGACAGGCCCGACGGTCTCCTCGTCTGCAAAATGAAAATGGATTTCGAGGAGCCCCGGGCGTCGGGCTATCCTATTTTTTGAGCACTGGATCTCTTCCTAAAATGCTGTAGATTTAGAACCTGGTAAAGATAAATCAATGTATCCTGTCAAATGTAGAAAAGCGAACTTGTTTTTTTTATCTACCTCCTTCATCTGCAGGGCACGATTATTTAAGGGAGATAATAGTGGTGTGAGTCCTTACCTATACAAGTCTATATAAAACATGTGACCCCGGGGCGGGGCCAAATGTGACCCCAGGGTCACCATTTGAACAAACTTGGTAAAGGACCATAAGCTTATAGTAAATGCAAAATATTGAACCTCTGGCTCTTGTAGTTCAGAGAAGATGATTTTTTAATTTTTTTCCTAATTCTATGTAAAAATGTGACCCCGGGGTGGGGCCAAATTTGACCCCAGGGTCACCATTTGAACAAACTTAGTAGAAGATCATAAGCTGATGCTACAAGTAATACATGAGAGCTCTGTGCCTTGTAGTTTCAGAGAATAAGATTTTTTAAAGTTTTTTCCTATATAAGTGTATGAAAAACATACAAAATCTCAATATACAAACTTTGAACCCCCGGAGCACGGGTATTTTTTAACCCGGGGTCTTCATTTAAACAAAATTGATAGTCTAGCCGTTGGCGGTCATTTTAAAAGAAAAACTGTCGAAATCTGTCTGGCGGTTCTTGAGAAGAAGATTTTTTAATGTTTCGACTATATATGTTAATGGCGACCATCTTGGATGTCGTGTTGACCTAATTTTAACAAATCTAAAAAGCATTCATCTAAGGATCATCCATGTGAAGTGTGGTCAAAATTGGCCAAGCGGTTTCTGAGGAGAAGTCATTTGAAGCAAAAGTTAACGACGGACGACGACGGACGATGGACGAAGAGTGATCCCAATAGATCACCTTGAGACTTCGGCTCAGGTGATCTAAAAAACTTCTCTTTTTTTCGTAAAGGATTAAACGAATGTGTGGAAAGTAAAACTCGTGAATCCGGATAATAAATAAGAGTACATAAAAGCACAGACCTTTTGTCTGTGATAAAAGCATTTAATTAACATTCCTTTATGTTTTAAGAAAACAAGCTTTAATCCGAATAAATTCATTTTCTATTTAGCGTTTACCCTACTTTTCCAACCAATCAGTTGTCTCAGATTTTTAAATACTTGCATCATTTATTCATGAAGATTTTACTACAAGCAGTATTCGCGGTGAAGAGTGTGACCTATATAGAGACTATCGATAACACCTATGGAAAACACTAAGCCGGATAGGGTCTATGAGAAATCTTCGCCATTAAGAAGGTGCGGTCGGTCGGTCGCTACGTTCCCTCCCTTTCGGTTTCTTAAAGGAATTTCTCTTCATAGCCTCTACTTAGTGTTTACTCTACTTTTTAAACCAATCAGATGGATCAGAAATTCAAATACTTGCACCATTTATTCATGAAGATTTTACAACCAACGCTCAGCCTCTTCATGGTTTAAAGTGTGACCTATATCACAGACATATCATGGATATACAGGTGTATGTAGATCTATGGACATATTAATAAGTTTGTTATTAGGTCTGTGCCTATATATAGACTATCGATAAAACCTATCATCAACACTAAGCCGGATCATAGATCTACATATACATATGTGTACATATACATCCATTGCCGGATACAGTAGAGTCTATGAAGAGAAATATGCACCATTACTGCGGTCCGTCGTTACACTCCCTTACATACTCGCGACTATAAAATCCAATTCAATCTTATATACTCCTCGGTTTCTTAATGGTGAAGTTTTGTGTGAGTGGGTGTAGTTCTAAGGTTTATAGTCCGTTCGCCAACGAACACGTCATAATGGTGAAGTTTTTCTCTTCATAGCCTTCATACATCTATTTGGCATGATTGGGCCTCCGTAACTGAGCGCGCGTGCTCCGCTTCAAAGATCAAAAGTACCGCCCGAATACTCTCCACCGCGAGAGGTAAATAACGTCTTATTTCCGGCAACTTCATTTGCATATTTTCGTTAGTGGATGGATTTGAATTTTTTTGCAAGTTCGGATGCGTTTTTAGAGGCTTAAGAATACCGACCAGAAGCTAGATGACACACAATCATATGAAGTCTACTATGTTGTTCTCGTCTAGATTACGATCAGAAGGAAAACCTTGCTGGCCACAGAGACGCCGGCTTACAAAAACTGCTGCAACTGTCAATGGCGAATACGACCCAGATCTGGCGTTAGCGATACAAGAAAGTTTAAAACAAGCCGAATTAGATGCTGTTAAATCAAAAGAAGACCAAGACACTAAAGTGTTCGAAATAAATTCTGAAGCTTGTAAAGAAAATAGGTCAACGAATGCATCGAATTCAACTATGGAACTTTCAAACCAAACAATTCAGTTGAAAGATCTTGTTAGCGTTCACATGGATTTGATTCAACAGCAACAAGACGTCATAAATCAGAAAGACAAAACTATCAAAAGTCTGAAAGCAGACAACAATGCGGTAAGTCTTCATTCATAACAAGCGTAATCTAACGTTTTGTCAATGGTTCACATTTAAATTAGCACGGATATTGATCATACATTTCTGTCTTCACAAAAGTATACAGGCCAAATGAGCTAAACAAATTCCGATTGACCGCTCTAGCTGTCAAATGGACAAGCTGCGTGTGGTGGTAATTACTGTAAATATGTCAAAATTATGCAATTATGTGGTGAAAAGCGTAGTGTGTATACCTAAAAATACCGTCCAATCAAAAATAAGCAAACATTTTGACATCACGTGTTGATCATGTGACCAAAATATTGTTGGTAGCCATTGATCGGCACGCGTCGTCTATTGTTCAAGTCATAACCAGTTTTAATTGTATGTGTTGATATATCAGGAGATTTTACACTACTGATACAAGCAAAACAATGACTGAAGTTCTTTTTCCTAGAAAATTAAGATTTGGAGTAAGACATTGGTGTTTAGATGTTAGAAATTCAAGTGATAAGGTAAGATAAGTGATGTGTACATTGTTATGTTAGATAATGAGATTACACTGTGTACTGTGTAGTGAATACATGTGTTGGTCTGTTGTTATGTCTTTGTTTGGACCAGGGGCAGAATGTTTGTGTTACACTGAAAAAGACTGTAATAATGTAAACTAAAAATAGTAATTATAAACTTTGTATACAAAATGAAATGTTTTAATATAAAAAAAAAAATACTTGTTTGGGATATGATTATAATAAGATAATTCTGGTTATACTTCAGTAAGGTATGCCATCCTGCCACAATAAAAATAGGTGTGGTGTTTGTGTAATTTTTTAAATGTAAGGATTTGTAAACAAGTTATGAAATGTATCCATCGGGCATTTTGGATAGAAAATTATCCATATCAAGTGACATAATTGACAGGGATACAAATAAGCTCTCCTAACTCATGAAATGCGTGTTGGTTTTAAAAATATGTATGCGAGTAAAACATTCTAACTTATCTAAGTACTTACTTTTGTTGCTTGTTGATATTACAGGAAAAAGATAAATTATTGATTACTATTACATGCTTAAAATAATAATATTAAAGGTAGGTAGTGGAAATAATTTATTGCATATTTCGACCTTTTTTCCAACATGTCACTAATCAGTGCTCCAGATAAGATTAAGATGCGTATCTACATATAATAACAGTCTTTTAATTAATTAATAATAAGCAGGGTTTCCCCCAGAAAATGTTGAAGGCATGTTGTTCTGACATTACATTTATCAAACTGGGCTTGAAAAAAATAGTGCCTATTAAGCAAAATGGCAAAATAACATACTTTTATGATTTTGGTGCAAAAGGAACAAGAATCACCATAGAAATTCTATTTTTCTTCTTTTAAATCTGTTATTCATGCAAATTAAGAAATTCTTAAGGCATGTTGCTCTGATGAAGGCATGTTGTTTTTCCTTTCTTTTCCAGGAAGGCATGTTGCATGCGACATGCCTTATGACCCTGGGGGAAACCCTGATAAGTCTTTTATTTAATATTTTTGTATCACTAGCCGAATTCTTATGTACTCAGTGAAAACTCGTACATTTTCCTTTAGCCCGAATACATAAATATATTTTTTTAGCCCGAATGACAGTTTTACAAGCCCCAGGCTTCGGGCTAGTGGGTTAACATGTTAATTCGAAGACTGTAATTACCTGATTACCCATATGTTTATCACCAAAAAACTCATTTAAACTAAAATAAATGCATATAAAAACGCATTAAAAATTTGCCGATAGACTTAGAAAACCAAATTCCCACGTACACACTTACAGGGTTCTCAATAGACGCGTACACACGCATTTTGACGCATGGAAATTCAATTTGACCCAATTCTGACGCAGCTAATTTACCACCTGTGCGTTTTTATGACGCGCGTGTATTTGCTTCCAAGCATCAATCCAATACACATGTATCATTTCCGATAGCCCAAACATCACAATAATGAGCACGCGCTGCATAACAGTGATTGACACCTTATCTGACGACCTTGATCGCCTCTCGACCAATTAGATTTGCTGCTGTCACAGCTTGTGGCACAGAGACAGAAATAACCGGTATGTGAATGGTGTCACTGTGTAATCTACTCGCTGCTATTGTGTTTATAATTTAACGATTATCTTTGAAGTTTATGATGCTTTTTGCGGGTGGAGACTATTATGGCTAGATTGGATTAACTGTTTAATTGATTGCTACCGGCTTCTGATTGATTACCGGTTAATTAGACCGAACTGAGATAAAACAAATGCTAGCGGTCAAACATGTGAAAAATATATAAAATCAGCAAAAATAAAATAGACTTAATATGTGTTTGTTGACATTGTTTATTATTTATTTGTGTTAGTTGTTTGTTAATTTTGTTTAACGCACGTTTTAAAGAACAAAGAAATATAATTTAAATGTGGATATTTTAAATATTTATAAATCCGCGAAATGTACATTAACAGCGCGTATTTTAACCTGGGTTATCGTTCAGTCAAAATTTACCGCAAATTACGCATTGTGATATTTTGTGTTGACGTACTATTTTTGTGCTGTCGATTAACGGACTTTATTAATTTATGTATGTTCAAAATGTATGTATGCTCAATACACAAATGGCGCAAAGAAGTATATTTTCATTTTTGTCATCGCTGTCTGCGAAACGGCCTGTGTGTTGGAGATGCACTGTCTGAGGAAGTCTCATTTATTTGACGTCTTAGGGTGCCTTTTTTATTACATGCGGACTGCCTGACCCCGAAGAAGCAGAAAATAAGAGAGCTAGTGTTATAATAAGGCCATATCAAATTAATTCCCAGTTTATCATCCAAATTTTGGAAAAAATTGGGGCGGGGTTGCAATTTTATTTTTTATTTTCCTGAGATGACATCAAACATCACAAAAATATTAATAGCCAGAAGTATTATGTTTTGAACATTCTCTTTATTACCAATTGTCACTGCTATAGCATACATTTGTATTTATAATGATATAAACTACCATGTATGTGAGTTTTAAAAGTTGAAGATCACAATATAACTTACTTCTTATTGCTCGATGTCCGTTTTGTTTACAAAATGTATTTCCGGTTCGGGCTAAATATTAACGCATTTTCCGTCACGGAAAGACGACTCTTTCACAGTCAATTTTTTTTTTATTATTCTTTTTTTTATATTATTATTATTTTTTTTCCGGACAAAATAAAAATTGTCGGGGCGGCATAAAATATTCGGGGCGGGCGGGGATGATAAACTGGGAATTAATTTTATATGGCCTAACACTAATGATGGCAATAACTTATAATATATAATATCACCAATAACTTATAATTTTAACAGATGTGGACCCCAACTTATTAAACAGCCTTTCATAACTTCGAATGTTTGACATAATGACACATAATTGTAAAATGGAATAGTAGTTTTTTAAGTTCAAATGCACACCTTTCTTGGAAATAAAATATTTACAGAATTCACAAAAATTAAAGTTATTAAAGGATGTTTTATAAAACAGCGCTTCGATTTGTTTGATTATATTGAGAACCCTGACTTAATAGCTTAGAAACGTAGAGTGCGCCCAGTCATACTCAATAGACAGTCAAAGCTCTAACCTTAAACCGTTACGTTTTTCATAACCTGTGACTGTTATTAAAAAACAACTAAAACTGGGATAGTAACCAGAAGCAGTTACTACTTCAAAATCATTCAAGTTTAGATGCATTTTATCTTCTGTACAGGAATTTTCCCTGTATATGTATAATTTTCTCCAGGTATAGTGATTATTCAACTTTACAACTATGCAATAAAATTCTATGAGCATTGATGAAAATCCAATGCGCAAAGCCTCTCAAGTTACAAACTGTTATGCAATACACTTCATTGAAAATCATTTTATAGGCACCAACATGACAATTAGTGAACAACAGCTAATTGGATCTTTATGAAGATGTATTTATCCTTAATAATAACTATTCAGACATAAACAATAACTGCACATTTGAAAACTATTTCGATTTATTAGCAAATGATCTTGGTAACTAATTTAGGTTACAAATGGTTATTAGGGAAAAGTATCTGCTACTCTAAACCAAAGGGAGATAATAATTTGGCATTTTAATAACTTCCATTTTACATGGAAAAATATTTTCACAACTGTAATGTTTCAAGTTTTTATTGTACTTCACCATGTTGTTACAGAATAATTTCCCTGTTTTTGTTGTCCCTGAAAATGTTAACAATGCTGTTAAGTTCATTGTCATTTAGGGTTGCACCAGATTCTCTGCATATTCTCATGACTGAGGAAAGAGCTTCCTGGCCCAGACGATTTCTGTTATTCGTCCTTTATTTAGTATTAACCCATCGCTCACTGAGGCACTTGTTACATAGTAGAATATACTTGCGGTAAAGCGTTTCGATAACATACAAGCGGTAAAGCGTTTCTGCTACTCATAAACAACATGGCGTCGTCCTCGGTTGACGAGACTGTGTTTTGCTTTTCAATTTACACAGAATATCAGAAGAAACCTAGGTACAACCCTGGTAAAAAACTTTATTAAGAAGATTAATCTAAAACAGAACTGGGAAGATCTATTACATCTGTGTATTGAGAATATCCCAGGAGAATTGACGGTAAAACAACTTCGATTTGGGAATTTTTTAGGTTCGAAATTGGGAGAAATGGTCAATTTTTTCAATTGGGAATGGGGCCGTTTATCGGACCCATTTATATAAGGTAAAAAAACGCTGTATATATGTACTTCACCTTGTTAAGAGAAGAAAAAATGCACAATAATTTTATGGTAATGACTGAAGAGTAATCATTTTACATTAATGCATTGTCCAAAACCTGTTTTTAAGTATTTGTAAATTTAATGTTGTTGTTGTTATACCCCCAAGTAATTCTTGTCCGGACTCAATAACTCCTTAGAATTTCGCGTCATGATATTACGGTTCAGTAATTTTCCACTGAGTTATGGTCCTTTGTAGTTCTAATATCTGTCCGTAGACGCAATTCAAAAACAGGTACGCAATTTTGTGTCCGGACCATAACGTCACAACCCCTGAGGGACTTTTTAAATGACTTGGCGCAAGTGATCAACATAACAAGACGATGTGTCGCGTGCAAAACCCAGGTCTTCAAGGTCACGCTTGGAGGTCAAAAGTCAAATTGTGTCCGGTCAATAACTCTGGCATTTATGGACAGATTTTCAAATAACTTGGCACAAGTGCTCACCACAACAAGTCGATGTGTTGTGCACAAAATCCAGGTCTGTGGCCCCAAGGTCAAGGTCACACTTAGAGGTCAAAGGTCAAATTGTGTCCGGTCAATAACTTTTGCATGCCTGGAAGGATTTTCAAATAACTTGGCACAAGTGCTCACCACAACCAAACAAAATCCAGGTCTATGGCTCCAAAGTCAAGGTCATACATAGAGGTCAAAGGACACTTCGGGGGCATTTATCACTTACAGTGATATTTCTTGTTAGGCCTTATCTGAGGCACTGAACGTAACTACAGTGGGTAAAATTTAAAATCAGAGATGTGATAAAAAAAAATACTTCTAATCTTACGCAATTATTTAGTTTTTAAACAATATTTTTTCACTTTACAACAACAAACTCATAGATTTGGGACATTCATCATTACAGAATGCTTCAGATTTAACAAAAAGGAAGTGTACATGTCAGTTCTTTGACAGCAAGTAAAATACATGTATTGTATTTCCACAAGTGGTAAAAAAATGAATTTGAACCCCAACTGAACAAATATCACAATACATTGTATGCTCCAATACTTTTCCGCAGCTGTCAAATCAACCATCTGTAACCCCTAGGGTATTTAGCCAAGGCCAAATAAAATTATTTGTGTGGTTCCTATTACATGCTAAAAAAATAGGGTAGGTAGGTAGGGAAAATGTTTTATTTTATATTTGCATTTATATTTTTTCAAGCAATACTCTTAAAACAGGGCCGTCTTTCTGTATTGGGGGAATGGGGCCGGGACCGTGAGAGGGGGGGTTTTGCGTCGATTTTAAAGGAAGGGGGATTTTTTGCTACAAAATTTGCATCAATTATATATATCCGTTTTTTTTTATTATTTAAGTGGCACCAAGAATATACCATTCCAAATTACAAAAAGTATGCTGTTTTCTTGGATATGAGTTAAACATTTTCTAATCTTTTTTTTTTAAAGAATTAAAAAAGGAGAAAAATATATACTTTTAGGGAAGGGGAATGGGGCCGAATTTCGGCCCCAAAAACAGTCAAACGACGGCCCTGTAAAACCTACTAAACTACCTTCAATATATATACAGATATGCTCCTTTGCATCGGTTGTAAATTACTAAAGTAATATTCTAATATTTCATATTTTAAACAAAGTGGTAAATACGTCCGCTGACTCTCTTTCTTTTTGCATACAACATTTAGGGTTGTCCTTAAGAACAGGGTAAGTCGGGAAACCGGAACCTCACATATAATTTTATTTGGCCTAATTAAAAGTACATCAGTTATTTACATCTGTAAGAAAACTACATGTCGCACAAATTTATGTAGAATACAAGGGAGCTGTCGGGCACACAGCCAATGTTTGATTGCACTTGAACCATGGACAATAGAGGACAGAGGTTACGACATCATTGAATGTCGAAATGAATATATATATTTATCCATTATGGACCGTCGCTGACAAACGCAACTAACAATTAATAACAAAAACTTGACTTTCATTAGTTCAAATACAGGTATATGGGAATTTGTAAAAAAGCATACATGTGATACCTCACGGCGTGAGATGAAATCTCACGGCGTGAGATGAAATCTCACGGAATTCTAACCCTCCTCCCGGCCCCACGGAATTGTGTGAAAAACTCCCGTAAAATTGCTAAAATCTATTTTTTGAAAATCATCGGTATGTTTGGTATATGTTTGCGTAAATGTTATTGATTCGCAAGATCGTCATGTGACATACATGAATTTGACCTGGATCAATAGCCTGGGGGAAAGTGGCTAAAACTGTTATTTGCAAACAGTTTATTGGCTTAATTGATCCTACCAAAGGATAAGCAGCACACTTATGAAGTCATTAATGATGTCTGTAATAAACAGGTTAGATAAGACTTGAAACAAATTGCTGGCGTCATTTATTTACAAGTGGAAAATGAATGTTTGTTAAAGTATCGGATAGCGAAAACGAAAGTAGACTTTGTCAACGTGAATTTGATGAGTATGTTTAATTAAAACAATTGAGTTGTGGGGAATAGGGGTGGGTATCTGAAATAAATCAATCAAGATGGGGTCTCAAACATTTTTAATCAAGATGGGGTGTTTTTCAAGTTAAAAACACATTTTTTTCTCGAATGATAAGCAGATAATAGAATGAAGAACGACAACTCCTACGATATTTCGTACTTCGTACTCAATTAGATTCATACTATTGTATATCATACTGAATTTGATTCATACTATCAGTTATTTTCCCGTGCACCCGTCTTTTGCACAGCCGTTTTGGAAAAATCGCGGCCAATATTTGGTGGAGTGGGTGGGGTAAAAAATATTTTTTAGTTGATTTTTTTTTAGATTTTTTTTTAAACTCTTACTTTCTCAATATTTTTATGTTTTGTAAGTACAAAATATAACAATAAACTTTAAAGGGATTTGTAAGTATTAAAGTAGATTATTGAGCATACCCAAATAACAGCAGCTGTTATGAACATGACATCAATGAAGAAACTTGTTTAAAAGTGTATTTTTAGGTATTAGTTTGTGGAATTTGGGTATAAAATACCGCTCGCGCGCTAAAAATAGTCCGCTAAAAAAACCTCCGAGCTTTTTGCATGAATCTCCCTTTAAAAAATCACTAAACTCCCAGATTGAGGTCCTGAAAGTATCACATGTATGGAAAAGTAAATGAGTGCAAATCAATGTATTTATCTCGGTAGTTATTATAGAACCAATGCAGATATTTAATGGACATAACCCTACTCCTCCAATGATTCTGTATCCTTTGAAAGGGCTGGAAGATTAACATCCTGTATGTGTCAATTCAATATTTATAAGGCAAAAAAAAAGAAGTATCTTTCTGGTCTTTTCCCCCAAAAAATGAAGATAGGTCGATAGGAAAATCTTTTTTATTATCATTTTTTTTTTTAGAATTAATCCTTAATACTTGTATACCAAATCAAGAACATCAAAAGGATGTTTTCTTGAACATATTACATAATATGAGTCTTCCACAAGTGACTGTGACAACACTTACATGCCTTAAAAACCTAAAAAAAAATTATTTTTTAAAAAATATTAAAAGTTTAGGGTTGGTCGGAAGACCAGAAACAAACTTCTTTCTTTTTTCTGTCTAACTTTTAAAAAAACAAAACATGATAATGTCTGAAATTAAACTGAACTTGGCCCATGTGGTAATTTTGGAGAGTGAAACTTAGGAAGTACACTCAGTCACTCACTGTCATAATTTTAATTTCTAACTTTTATGTTGTTTTCTAGGTAATTAATGCATTGATTAAAAATGGGCACTTCGAAGAATTATTTTCTTTTAAGCTAGCATATAAAGGGCATTTTTATAGTAATTTAAATTTGAAAAGAGTGGATGCCCTTGATGCTATAACACCTGTACCATGCCTGTCTAATTGACAGGACTGGTTTAATTTTATGACACTTCGTTTTATAATACACAATCAAACTGATGGGCTGATTTTCACCAGTCCCCACTTCATTTGTTTAAATGGCCCCTTTTAATGGATAAGATGACACACTTGACACTCTGTAAGAATTGACACTTGTTATTTAGTGAATTCATAACTTTCACATCTGGTCAACTTCCAGTAGGTTGAGATATTTAGTAGGTGAAAATAAAGGGGTTTACTCGACTTTATCCTCAATCTGTATATGAAAAATGAAAATATTAGACCATGATTTAAATTAAGTGTATCCATATTGGTGTTTTAAAATCAGACAACACCAAAAGAAGATACATAGATGCACACAAAAAATAAAGCTTTCAATATGATTATCACTACAAACTAGTTTTCTAAAGGGCTAAAGTCAGTTGAGCACCAACGATAAACACCGAGTTTACCCCTACCAGAATGTGGAGGTCTTTTATTTTATTGATCACTGATTGGTCAACTTATTTTGATGATGTCATGCGAAAGTTATGAATAAAGCATGAAAGCAATGACTTTTTTTTTTTAAATATACAGGTAATAATACTGTATTGAAAAAAAATATTAAGAAGATAAACATTAAGAGCAAGGCACCAATAAAGGCTTGGGGGAGTACTAATATTATACAAGTTAGTTTTAATTGAGATTAAATCTAGGACCTTTTATCTGATGAAATAACAGCCTTATCTTTAACCACCTCACTTATTAATAATAGTTTAATTCTAAGATGCACACTTCTTTGACAGAAAAATCAACAACAGATAGTGCTCTCTATAGTCAGGATTGTCGTGGAAGGACAGGGACCAACGTTTTTCCAGGGCTTCATCATCAGGGCTCAGACCAGGTCCAAATTTCAGGGAGAAGTTTTGCGCAAATGAAGAAGTTCCCAATCATTTTCAAGTTATCCTTCTCTTTCCAGTCACTGACAGGGAGAAGTTAGTAGTTTGAGAGAGTAGTTTTCTGACAGACTTCTTCTAAGACACTTTCCCTTAGCCTCGTCCGTCGGATGGGGACGTAAACCAGGCGGTCCCGTGTATCGGTCTATCCTCCAAGCACGGTTCCCGGATTCCTATGTATCCTTCCCCTCTCTCTGGGGTGGGTCTATACTGTGTTAAATAGCCGTTAAACAACAATTAATTCAATTCAATTCTTCCCTGTGGCTGATGCCCTGCATAATGTACATGTAGTGATAACATTAGCCAGGATTACTGTGGAAAGGATTCATTTTTGTGGTGGCTGAGGGGTGTTTCATTCAGATTTATTATGTTCTCAACTTTCAGTCTCGTGGCCAGTTCTGACATTTAACTGAAGGCAAATCCCATTCTATGGAGGTTCGTTGGCATGCAAACTTCATCCCATCTGCCCACCAATACTCTGATTTTTGTTTGATTTCTTCATTCTGACAAGATTTCAGTTTTAACCCTTAACCTGCTAAGCACGACTATCATAGCCTTTACGGCTGCTGATCAGTAATTTCCCCCAAAACACCCCTTTGTCACATAAATGAGCTACAGGCCTGTTTACCCAGTTTAGCTGTCCAAGTATTGAAGTGTTATGCTTATTTATATGTTCATTTACTTCTTTTGCAGTTACAATGTCGGCTCCAGCGTATGGAGAGAAGGATGGCACTCCTCAAGCAGAAGGAAGACATGGCAGGCAGTCCCCACATTGTACATTCACCCCCACCCAAACCGGGGTCAATGAGCTACACGGAACCAATGTTCGTCCCGCCACCAGAGAAACTAGCACATAAGAGGTATAAATTGTATTATAATTATGTACAATATATATTTATACCGGTATACATACAATTTCCATTGTTTTACAGGAGACCTCCCAAACTGTAAAAATAAAAACGGTGTCCTGACAATACCTCAGGATTTAAATAATTTTTGGTACACAGGTTTAAGACCATAAAATACAGATCAAGTTCGACTTTGGTTACAAACCACCAATTATTGACAGAGTTGTGGCCCCTTTTGAACTTAGAATTTGCCCAAAAAACGGTGTCCGGACAATAACTCATGAAAGGGTCGATGGATTTAAATAATATTTGGCACACCGGTATAACACCATAAAATACAAGTCAAGTTCGACTTTGGTTACAAACCACCAATTTTTGACGGAGTTATGGCCCCTTTTCAACTTACAATTTGCCCAAAAAACAGTGTCCGGACGATAACTCCTGAAAGGGTCGACATATTTAAATAATTTTTGGTACACAGTTTTAAGACCATAAAATACAGGTCAAGTTCGACTTTGGTTACAAACCACCAATTTTTGATGGAGTTATTGGCCCTTTTCAACTTAAAAATCGCCAAAAAAAATGCTACAGTCAACTCTGAGGAACCTGCTAATTTGGAAACAATTTATAATGCATCCTCTTCATGACCATGTCTCTTTTTTTTTTACACTTATACATCTTTGACTTAAACGGTGTAACACGCACATTTTTGTTAGTCTTCTTCCCTGATCACTAACAATATTGAAAACTCTCTCTCTCTCATTATTAGCTCTACTGATCAGAGATCAGCAGAGCTTATGCCGTGGTGCGGCGTCCGTCGTCCGTCCGTCCGTCTGTCCGTCTGTCCGTCCGTCTGTCCGTCCGTTAACTTTTATTTGTAGCGACTACTCCTCTGAAACTACTGGATGGATATTCATAAAACTTTACAAAAATGTTGCCCATGAAGTCTAGTTGATCCTAGCAAAAATTCATGTTGATGTGAAATCCAAGATGGCCGCCAAAGCTAAAAATAGATTTTTTAAATACAAGTTTGTAGCGACTACTTCTTGAAAACTATAAGTGATATTGATATGGGACTTTTTCTAAAATGATCAGCATGACATGATGTTGGTCCTTGTCGAAAATCGTTTTGATTTGACGATAAACATGGCTGCCAGCGGCCATCTTTGTTTACATAGAGTTATATAATGAAAACTTGTAGCGACTACTCCTCTGAAACTACTTGACGGATTTTCATGAAACTTCACAGGAATGTTGCTCTTGATGTCTAATTGATCCTAGCAAAATTTCAGGTCGGCCGGAAATTCAAGATGGCCGCCACGGCTAAAAATAGATTTTTAAAAAATAAGTTTGTAGCGACTACTTCTTGAAAACTATAAGTGATATTGATATGGGACTTTTTCTAAAATGATCAGCATGACATGATGGTTATCCGAGTCGAACATTATTTTGATTCGACATTAAACATGGCTGCCAGTGGCCATCTTTGTTTACATAGAGTTATATAATGAAAACTTGTAGCGACTACTCCTCTGAAACTACTTGACGGATTTTCATGAAACTTCACAAAAATGTTGCTCTTGATGTCTAATTGATTCTAGCAAAATTTCAGGTCGGCCGGAAATTCAAAATGGCCGCCATGGCTAAAAATAGATTTTCAAAATACAAGTTTGTAGCGACTACTTCTTGAAAACTATAAGTGATATTGATATGGGACTTTTTCTAAAATGATCAGCATGACATGATGTTGATCCTTGTCGAAAATCGTTTTGATTCGACGTTAAACATGGCTGCCAGCAGCCATCTTTGTTTACATAGAGTTATATAGTAAAAACTTGTAGCGACTACTCCTCTGAAACTACTTGGCGGATTGTCATGAAACGATACAGGAATTATGCTCTTGATGTCTAATTGATCCTAGAAAAATTTCAGGTCGGCCGGAAATTCAAGATTGCCGTCAGAGCTAAAATTAGATTTTTAAAAAATAAGTTTG
Source organism: Cyrtodaria siliqua (assembly GCA_037043455.1). NCBI lineage: Eukaryota > Metazoa > Mollusca > Bivalvia > Adapedonta > Hiatellidae > Cyrtodaria > Cyrtodaria siliqua. The sequence goes on along the minus strand of JAWPHD010008384.1, from coordinate 55,226 downwards.
TAGCGACTACTTCTTGAAAACTATAAGTGATATTGATATGGGACTTTTTCTAAAATGATCAGCATGACATGATGTAGATCCTTGTGGAAAATTATTTTGATTCGACGTTAAACATGGCTGCCAGTGGCCATCTTTGGTTACATAGAGTTATATAGTAAAAACTTGTAGCGACTACTCCTCTGAAACTACTTGACGGATGTTCATGAAACTTCACAGGAATGTTGCTCTTGATGTCTAGTTGATCCTAGAAAAATTTCAGGTCGGCCGGAAATTCAAGATGGCCGCCACAGTTAAAAATAGATTTTTAAAAAATAAGTTTGTAGCGACTACTTCTTGAAAACTATAAGAGATATTGATATGGGACTTTTTCTAAAATGATCAGCATGACATGATGGTTATCCGAGTCGAACATTATTTTGATTCAATGTTAAACATGGCTGTCAGTGGCCATCTTTGTTTACATAGAGTTATATAATGAAAACTTGTAGCGACTACTTCTCTGAAACTACTTGACGGATTTTCATGAAACTTCACAGGAATGTTGCTCTTGATGTCTAATTGATCCTAGCAAAATTTCAGGTCGGCCGGAAATTCAAGATGGCCACCACAGCTAAAAATAGATTTTCAAAAAAACAGTTTGTAGCGACTACTTCCTGAAATCAAAATCGATCAGTAGAGCTTCAAGGTCATTGACCTCTTGTTTTTTTTCCCCTGTTTATTTCATATTTTGATATTAAATAATTTGTTTGCCATTGTCTAAATTGTATGAATATTTATATTTTGTAGCGGGAGGGCCGGATTTCTAATGTTGTAATAACTTGTGGCCCGACCCCATTTCCATGTACATTTAATGGAAATAAATATGTTTAATCTAGACCATTGTTTTCTTGTGGTTGCCATGTTTATATGACAAGGCGGTATTGTGGGGGTATTAAATCACTTTCAGTGATAATTCTAGATTTATTTATAATAAATACGTTCCTGTATTTTATCAGTGAATAAATAATGAATTATGTAAAGGTTTCTTGGTGTCCTCTGTATTTCAGCTGATATGGTCTCGAGCTTAATAGCTAAGACCTTTACTCCGCTTTAGGTAGCTCCCTGGCAGCATGTCTGATTGCATGGAATATCATCCTTGGTTTTCAGATCCCTGGCAGTATGTCTGATTGCATGGAATATCATCCTTGGTTCTCATCTTCCTTGGAGGTTGCTGTCACTTCCTATTATAAGAGAAATGAGGTAGACCATCCTCAGGCACTCTTAGGCAAGAGCTCTACTGGAAATGTTCAAATAAAGACATAAGCACATAAAAAATTTATAAAACAAAAACAAATTTGAAGTCGCTACAGATTCATATTAAAAGGAAAAGATGTTGAATATTATGCATAACATAATCATTTTATTGGACATTGAAAGTTGAATTTGACTGCATACAAGCTGAGAAGTTTTGTGTATATGGAGCCTGGCTATAGGTCGCACAGGCTTTCAAAAACAGAACATTGTCAATTGCAGTATTTCATTTATTCACTTTTATTTATATCAGCAGAAAAGAAGTGGGGACACTCCTTCCAAAGAAGATACTACCACATACCTTACCAAAATTTAGTCCACTGAAAACTGCTTCCACCTCTACAGACATGAGTAACAGCAAACGTGAATCTCACAGAAAACGTAAACTGAGCTCTGCTGATATACCAGATAATGACTGTGACACCTTACAAACTAATAACCTGTATTATGTGTCGTATTATGAACCTGATTCGGATGAGATTGAAGTCGAGTCCCGACCAGATATTGTTAAAAGTGCGAAGTCCCAATTAAAAGGTAAGCTGAGATGATTGACAAACATTCAAAATCCATATCTACTATGGAATGCCGGTCATGACTTGCTAATTGCCATTTGCTAGAGAGGTGCTATTTGCTAGTTTCTATATGCCATTTGCCATTTATACCTCGATAAAAGATCAAAATATCAAATTCTCTCCTTAAATATTTCTTATAAAAAATTCTGTTTTTCACATAATTATTTGAAAATTTTCTTGATTCTGTAAAGTCTTTGGCAACTGTCAGTTAGCAAATAGCTATTGGCAAATAGCATGTCGTGACCGGCATTCCATAGTACTTGTCTGAATATTAACTTCATTTATTTTTAGAAACCAGTTTTAAAATTGTCACCATCAGTAAATTAAAGCTGTTTGCATTTCTATTATATTGCCTGAGCAGCATTGTATTTTCAGTGCTCGAATTTAGCATTTTTTTCAACTGGTGTCTTTTTGCCAGTTGATTAAAACTGTACTGGCAAATAGAGCTAACTCTAGCAAACAATAAACAATAGCTCTTTTTCTTACCAAAATATTTTGTCTGGTCATTTATGCCTATAAACTATATTATGCCTAAATAGTTTTACTTTTTAGCAATATTCTAAACTAGAAGGCTGTTAAACACTTGCATAATATTTTCGGTGCTTCAAAAGTTTACTGGCATTTTGAAAATATCACTGGCAAAATTCCAGTAAAACAGCTGAAATTTGAGCCCTGATTTTATAATTATATACATGTACATTTAATACTTATTAAATTGTGATTTTAACTTTCTGTTGATAACTCTGACTGCTTGATAAAAGCAAAGCATACATGGTTCAGTCTCAATGTGTTGTTTTGGTTTGTCTTGACCACAACATTTATATTATGTTGCTTTGAGACGGGATACTGTTCCATGAATAACTGAATTTATCACAATAAAGCAAATGAAGGCCGAATCACCCTTTGGTCTTTTCCGTTCAGTTCGGTGTGCATCAGTATTTCCCTGTCGATTTCCATAATAACATGCACTCATTAACATCCTCTATATACATGTAATTCGCTTTTTATTTCTTTCAGTTGAATGCCCATCATTTAGGATCAAGTCTTACACTAATTTGTATGTTATAGAAGGAACAGAGGTAAATATGGCTTTCAGCACTTAAAAAAAAAGAAGCTTCAGTGTATTAGCCAGCCAACCGTGCAGCCGTCTTTTGCACGGCCGTTTTTGAAAAATCGCGGCCAATATTTGAGGGAGTGGGTGGGGTAAAAAAAAAAAAAAAATCCAAACTCTTACTTTCTCAATATTGTTATGTTTTGTATACATTTATAGAAGAAATATGACCTAAAATGTATTTTTTTCACCTTTATCTGTAAACAAAAATTACCCCAGAGACACCAACTTGTCGCGAATTGGCGCGTAACGCGTGTTAGCATCTTATTTTGCACACCCTGTTTCCATATTTGCACACCCAGTTCTTGAATACCTGCCTAATACACTGAGAAGCTTGTATATTATTGTACTACAGAAAAGGCTTTAAAGGGTCACCAAATGATTAAACCGGAACAAGGTGACGATATGTAAAACTAGGCCTGGTACTGAAGACGGTACATGTATTTAAGTGACCTTGACTCTGACCCATGGTCTGTTGGAGAGCTGGATGCGTATCTGTATAATGTATTAAATGTAAAGACTCATATAGGAAAAGCTCTGCCATTATCCACTTTTCTATCATTATAGAACATTTATGCAAAGCACTGTTAGATACAAAAAGAACTTCATTTACATCATTTACTTAATATTTAGATATTTGCAATAGTTATTTAAAAAGAAAAATGAAGAATATCTCCATTCTATTACAGATCTTATAAAATTCATACGACATGTATCGTTTTCCTCTGCAGGACCACGAAGATGAAACATTTATTAGACGACATCAGAAACCAGAAATTGAAGAGAAAAGAAGGAAAAGGTAGAATATTCTCTTCAAATAAATCTAACGGTGAAGTACCACAGGCCACTGTAAATCTAAATTTTTAAATAGTACTGTCTTCTGTAAATTTGAAGTAGCACTGTCCTCTGTAAATCAGAAGTTTGATGTAGCACTGTCCTCTGTAAATCAGAAGTTTAATGTAGCACTGTCCTCTCTAAATCTGAAGTTTGATGTAGCACTGTTCTCTAAATCTGAAGTTTGATGTAGCACTGTTCTCTGTAAATCTGAAGTTTGAAGTAGCACTGTCCTCTGTAAATCTGAAGTTTGAAGTAGCACTGTCCTCTGTAAATCTGAAGTTTGATGTAGCACATTCCTCTGTAAATCTAAAGTGATTTAGCACTGTCTTCTGTAAATCTGAAGTTTGAAGTAGCACAGTCCTTTGTAAATCTGAAGTTTGATGTAGCACTCTTCTCTGTAAATCTGAAGTTTTATGTGCTGTTTAATGTTGCACTGTCCTCTGTAAATCTAAAGTTTGGTATAGCACTGTTCTCTGTAAATCTGAAGTTTGAAGTAGCACTGTCCTCTGTAAATCTGAAGTTTGAAGTAGCACTGTCCTCTGTAACTCTAAAGTTTGAAGTAGCACAGTCCTCTGTAAATCTGAAGTTTGATGTAGCACTGTTCTCTGTAAATCTGAAGTTTGATGTAGCACTGTCCTCTGTAAATCTGAAGTTCAAAGTAGCACAGTCATCTGTAAATCTGAAGTTTGATGTAGCACTGTCCTCTGTAAATCTGAAGTGTGAAGCAGCACAGTCCTCTGTAAATCTGAAGTTTGATATAGCACTGTCCTCTGTAAATCTGAAGTTTGATGTAGCACTGTCCTCTGTAAATTTGAAGTGTGAAGCAGCACAGTCCTCTGTAAATCTGAAGTTTGATATAGCACTGTCCTCTGTAAATCTGAAGTTTGATGTAGCACTGTCCTCTGTAAATCTGAATTTTGAAGTAGCACTGTCCTCTGTAAATCTGAAGTTTGGAGTAGCACTGTCCTCTGTAAATCTGAAGTTTGGAGTAGCACAGTCCTCTGTAAATCTGAAGTTTGGAGTAGCACTGTCCTCTGTAAATCTGAAGTTTGAAGTAGCACTGTCCTCTGTAAATCTGAAGTTTGGAGTAGCACAGTCCTCTGTAAATCTGAAGTTTGGAGTAGCACTGTCCTCTGTAAATCTGAAGTTTGAAGTAGCACTGTCCTCTGTAAATCTGAAGTTTGGAGTAGCACAGTCCTCTGTAAATCTGAAGTTTGGAGTAGCACAGTCCTCTGTAAATCTGAAGTTTGGAGTAGCACTGTCCTCTGTAAATCTGAAGTTTGGAGTAGCACAGTCCTCTGTAAATCTGAAGTTTGGAGTAGCACTGTCCTCTGTAAATCTGAAGTTTGAAGTAGCACTGTCCTCTGTAAATCTGAAGTTTGGAGTAGCACTGTCCTCTGTAAATCTAAAGTGATGTAGCACTGTCCTCTGTAAATCTAAAGTGATGTAGCACAGTCCTCTGTAAATCTAAAGTTTGGAGTAGCACTGTCCTCTGTAAATCTGAAGTTTGAAGTAGCACTGTCCTCTGTAAATCTGAAGTTTGGAGTAGCACTGTCCTCTGTAAATCTAAAGTGATGTAGCACTGTCCTCTGTAAATCTAAAGTGATGTAGCACTGTCCTCTGTAAATCTAAAGTGATGTAGCACTGTCCTCTGTAAATCTAAAGTGATGTAGCACTGTCCTCTGTAAATCTGAAGTGTGAAGCAGCACTATCCTCTGTAATCTTTAGGTTTAATCTGTTATTTTTTCTGGTGAATGTTTTTGTTAAGTATCTCTGTCGAGCTCTTAAGCATGCTGAAAAAGCAACATCTGGTATCTCTCACAAAAGGCTGGCCATCCAAATATGGCAAAACTGTGAGCACAACATAGGGTTAAAAATAACAGCCAGTGTTCCAGCCCAAGACTGAGTCTCATTTTTTGACAATGCTGGATATCATCAGCAAAGTTAAGCTTCTAAATTGTAATTATTACAAGCTGGCTAATTTTTCACAAAAGTTTGATATTTCATTGTAATTGTCTGCACTGGGTGACAGCCTTGTGTTTTAATAAGTACAACTCTAAGTGGTGCTGTATCTCTGTTTGAGAGATCTGTATGGCTTGTAATATTAACACTTAGAGTTGATGTTGTTTTTCCAGGTGGGACAATCAACGTATGAGGGAAGAAAAAATGTACGAGAAGCTCCGAGAAAAGGAGGCTAAGTCTAACAGGTTAAAGAAGCTTGAAGATCCAGTAGAAACATTCTATCCCCAGTTAGAAGACAGTAAGTGAAGGAATCTGTATTTATTTTGGTTATATAACAATCCTGATGACATTTTGAATGTGGTAATGACAATGTTGTGGTGCAGTTGGGAAAATTGTTGAAGTGTCCTGATTCAGTTTCAGTTGTAAAATATATTACATGAACGAGCGGTTGAAATGAACTGAGTTGCAGTCACATGACACTCAAAATCTACATGGTTGATTTGTGTTTTCTGGAAGTGCGACTTCCCTCTAGATGACACATCTGTGCAATCATTATTACACAGGTCTTCAAGCTGGCCTACATAATGTTTCAAATCTCAGACTAGACGTATTCAAGTAATTCGCAGGCTGATCAGGGTTTACAATGTCCGACTGCTGATAGTTCATTTCCCCCCTCCCCCCACACACCCCTCCCCCACAAAACACCCCATTGTCACATAAATGGAATGGTCTTAATTCAAAGAAAGAACAGTCCATTATATATATGGGTTAATAGCCGACAGGCGGGTAATTTTACTCTCCTACTTTGGTTAGCTGACTGGCTACTTTTAGCAGTCCCTATTAAATACAACAAAAGGGAGAATTCACATAACTCCTCAGTGCTTTTTTTCTACATTTTGGGAACATAACCCCCTCAAAATTGGGAATTTTAGCACGATTTTTCATAAAATTGGGAAACAAAACAGACATTTATTTCATAATTGTATCTTTCATACTGTTTACAGTACAACAAGATCAACAGAGGCATTTAAAAGCATTTCATATTCAATACTTGTCACATTTTTGCAGTGTTCTTTCAATTGGAAATTTTCTTCTCAAAAGTGGGGGTAAAAAAAAAATATTTGTCATTGGGAGGGAATATGACCCAGTAACGGCTATAAAAACAGCCAAACAAAAGCTCTGCTCCTGTCTACTTTTAAAACTTTCCCTGTATTTGAAATTGTTGTAGTTGTCCATTTTGGGAAGATGTGTATGGTAACCACAATGTCTCTGCTGTCTGTTTGAAGTCTTTACCACTTTTATTTACCCCCATAGATGTAAAATGTGGTGGATATTTATGAAATCTCGCTGTGCAGACACAAAATAATAGCACAAATTTGAAATGTATCTAGAAATATTTGTACTTATTTTCATATATATTATAAATATATAATTCATATATATTATATAGAAAACATTTTATTTGCAATCCAATATTTCATTTGTGTTTATTATAGTATCCCATATAGAAGTGATGGAGAAGATACCCGTCTCGGCATTTGGACATCCTATACCATTTATTAACCAAGAGTAAGTACATATTGTCATCAATGAAAAAGAATATATATCCCCAAGTTTCAATCTAAATATTTTAAAAAATTGGATTGGGAATTTTTTCAATTGTGAAAAAACCTACTTTTTGCCATTGAGAATGGGTACCATTTTCGGTACTACTTATATATTTAAAGGGGGAAAAAAACACTGAATCCATTTAATTGCCTATCTTGATGTAGAATTTGAGACAGTATGTTTAATGACCCATCCAGAGATCGTCTTTGTAGATTGTTTCGTATCAGTCAGCGCTTCAGCCTTACAAAGTTTTCATAAAACTTGGAAAGGGAGGTCCTTTGCATGGATAGATTATTTGAAATATGTAACAACTAGGTGTGGTGGCATCAGTGTGTTAATCGACACATTTTTAAATTACTTGTGCATAACCAATTTGAGTAGAACGCCATAAAAGACAAAGATTGCATCAGGATTGTACTTTTTTTCTGTTTCAGAAGTTTTGCATTGCCCTGGAATCCCAAACCCCACACATCACAGCGCCTAAGGCACAAATGATAGTTCAGTATAAACTTCGCCTTTAAAGGCAAGTGACTATTATATATAGACTGCAGGGGATATCGGGCCGTGGTAGATCAAAAATGACTTCGTACAGTAGAACAGGATATGAAGCACTTGGGACATGCCGACAGACGAGTTAATAGCTACCTGCTGAAACTCGTATTGATGTTTCCATTGTATTGAAAAATGGACAGTCTTTCATTTCAGTTATTGTTAAATGCTCGAAAGTTTTAGCTACTAGCTGTATTAAAGAAAGGAAAATGTGATTGAACAGTTAATGTTGTCTTCAAAAGAATAATGTACGAAAGTGATATAGATTAAAGAAGAAAACGAGTCGTCTTCATGAAAAGTAGTTTGTGGACGAGTCAACGTTGTTGTTTTTTTCCGTTGAATGAGTAATAATTTAGTGGAAACACGTGAAATGAGTGAAGTCTGGAAAGGAAATCAATAGAACGATTTCATGATGAAAGCTTACATGGAAAAGAGAACTAAAGCACAGCGCTGTGTGTGGACAGGATATGACTGGAACACACAAGTGGACACGCATTTGGACGAGAACATTTTCCAGGCTGGAAATGTTATGAATGTCTATTTGACCTTGATTATATATTTGACATGTTGGATCAGTTTCTCTCAAAACGGAAAATCTCTTTATTCTATTAGCTGTTCTGTATTCTCTCTGTTGTTTTTCATGATAATTTATTTGGTCTTTTGTGATTAATACAGTTAATAATACAGTGTTTCAATCTTTTGTGTATTTGATGTTGTTGAACAATAAATACAGTATACTCACCTTTTTAAACATTTTGTATAAATTGTAAAGAATAGGCTATAGTTTATAGTCTTAAGACATGCTAGATAAACTTTAAGGACCTATTTCGAGCCTATTGTATTCGGGTGGGGAGAGAATTTTTACAGGTAACCATAACTCACTGTCAGACATACAGTTCAGCGATTCATTTTGAAATCTGAAACAATGGACCCAAATTAATAACAATTCTATGCAAAATTTGTTAAAAATAATCTATATATTAAACACAATATCCCGTCAATGAAAGAACGGAAACTTGCAATCTTATTTCTTTCAGAACTACCCTCAGATTACTCCCATCGTTGTTATTGTTCGAGTCGACGTTTGAAATTTCTTTGTTTGGTTGTTCATCCGAAGTAGTTTTGATAAAATGATGTCAATTTAACTTGTTGTGTGTCAATTTTTATAAAGTTCTTTCTTCGGTGGCATTTTTTGTTCATCATCTGGGATTGCCATACGAGTGAACACCAACACTTAGTAAAACGCCATTACCGATTGGAGGACAGATAGTTTTTACCCAATCAGAAAACGCTTACTACATTGCAATTGCGTTCTAATTTATAAACCGATGTTGTGTTATCATTGTTCCCTTGTTATTGCCACGCAGCAAAAACGGTTATTTACCACCTGTAATTTGTTTTCGAGCACGTGCGTCAATGTCAATGGGACGCACGTGTTTAAGAATGATGCATCCTCAGAACAAAATGTGCGTGTAGGACGCAGGACGCAGAACAAATGAATCACTGACAGTTGCAGCCCAATACAGTTTTTGTATGAAGCCAACATATTAAAACATAAAAAACGGTGTTTCATTAGTTGTGTTTTAGTTTTATCAACAATGAATTAGCGACACCGTTATGTATTTAGTACAGTTAATTTGTTGTCTTTTTCTTCATAAAAGAAAAAGTTGAAGTATTATACGTGTATACTGAGCACTATACAATATAATGTTCAATATAAAAATGCTATTTAAAGGAAAAAACGTTACTCGGGCCTCAATTTATATACCTAAGCTTCTCGGTCCTGTAGCATGTTAGCAGTAAATAAGCAAGCTTTCCATGCCTTTTCATTGACCACTTAGCATTGCGAAATAGGTCCTTAAATATTTTAAATATCCTGGTTATCTGTAAATGTGCTCAATGTGACAGGTGCTAAATACAAAATGAACATTGAAAGGTAAATGAGTATGAACCTTGATAAATGTGCAAAACTATACCATCGTATTAGCAACTCTCGGTATTCACACGTTTAAATGCGCAGTGTAAATCATTTTAGGGATTGTCTACGCTAACTGTTAGTTTCTAAACAGTTAAATATCTGTTATTAGCAGAGATATGGTTGAATCTGAACAGATAAACATCTGTTACTGGCTGGGTTATTGTGAACAGATAACTCTGGAACTGGCTGGGTTATAGTTAAATCTGAACAAATATCTGTTACTGGCTGGGTTATTGTGAACAGATAAATATTTGCTACTGACATGGTTTTAGTTGAATCTGAACAGATAAAGATCTGTTACTGGCTGGGTTATTATGAACAGATAAATATCTGCTACTGACTGGATTATAGTTGAAACTGAACAGATAAATAATCTGTTACTGACTGGGTTATAGTTGAAACTGAGCAGATAAATATCTGTTACTGGCTGGGTTATAGTTGAAACTGAACAGATAAATATCTGTTACTGGCTGGGTTATTGTGAACATATACATTTCTGCTACTGGCTGGGTTACAGATGAATCTGAACAGATACATATCTCGTTACTGGCTGGGTTATTGTGAAAAGATAAATATCTGCTACTGCCTGGGTTACAGTTGAATCTGAACAGACACATATCTGTTACTGGATGGGTTATTGTGAACTGATAAATACCTATTACTGATTAGGTTATACTTTAATCTGACAGACAATGTATCTGTTACTGGCTGGATTATTGTGAACAGATAAATATTTGCTACTGGCTGGGTAGTTGAATCTGAACAAACATGCACTTGTAAATTTCAAGTCTGGGCTAGCAGTCTGAATAGTTCTGTAGAGTAGATCAGAACATACATTCCATTAACTGGGCAGTAGTAGCATTTCTTTGTATTACACGACTGATATAATTGCATTTGTGATTGGGCATTTAATGACGTACACTAAACCAAATTGCTAAGTACCAACCTAAGAATATGTCAATAATATTCTCATTGTTTTGTGTATTTTGAGCTTGATTAGAGATACGGTTAAACTGCAAAATAATGAGTGTAAATCGTCTACTCTGATTGCATGAAGATATTTTAAAACTTTAAAGTCAATGTGTTTTCTTAGAAATAAGTTTTATATACTTATACAACTGGGTATATAGGATTTTATTAAGTACTTCGAATTAGTGAAGCTTTGGATGTTCCTAATTTTAAAATATGCCAGTTAAAATTATTTTGACATCATGTTTTACTAGCATTACCACTACAAATGCGTTTGCAAAAGAAATTTTCGAAATATTTAATGTTAACGCTGAATTACAGTTACTTGAATTTCAAACAATATTCAATTTAAAGGGAGGTAATTTAAGATTATCCATATTTCATTTTTTTATAGACTGAGAATCAGCGATAAATGGGTCAATTTTTTAAAAAAAATTCTATTTCATACCAATTTTAAATTTTATATCATTAAGCGATCTTTGACTCATGTTATGTGTTTTATCAGCACATTTCATGGTTTCATATAAAGGGAGGGTAACTTTCATAAGATGTAACAATTTAAACAAAAAATAAATGTTTAACAAACTATGGGTCAAAACAAAATAACATATATCTATTCTAAAATATATTTAAAATAAGAAAATTAGTTAAGATACAAAAGTTAATACTTAGCAATTTTGTTCAGTGTATATGTACATTTTATTTTCATACATTACAACAAAAAAAAATGGATTATTTCACTGGAGGTGATCTGATTTATTGTGTAATGTTTAAAACCAAAGAATGACAGTGAATATTTTATAATAAAATAATACCATTTGAAGTACATTTACTACAATATTTTGTAGTTAAATTTTTGAATTACATTGTTTCATTATGTCCAAGGCGACTATAAAAATATTTTTGACATAGGTCGTGCGTGGCCTTCTGGTTACTTGTATTATAAAAATGATTGTTATGAATCAACTATAGTTATTGTGAAATTCCTAAAACTGATTTAATACTAGTTTGCAAATGGGCATTTTTGTAGATGTTATTTTGTAGTGCTAATCGACAAACTGCTTAATTCTTGTAATTACTATTTGAGTTGGTGTTGCCTGCATAGTATGGCAGACACTTAGGGATCACTTTGTCCACCATCTGTCGTCATCCGTCACACTTTACCCTGCAACATAACCTTGGCCATGAGTCATGACTTGAAAAATATTTAACCTATGTTCATAAAACTCCACACACATTTTCATCTTACTCCAAGGAATGTCGTTAAACATGTCCAACAACTCAGACTTTCGTTTGGCAGAGTTATACCCCTTTTCATAAAACTTTTAACTGCAACCTAACCAAGCTGAAATAAGCACACGGCAGGCAACACAAGTGTTCCGTGAACACCTTTCTAGTTTACCTATTTTGGTCCTCGTTTTAAGTAAATATATTTATTAAGTCAATGACGGTGTAATAGTAGGCTTCATCACTGGAAATGAATGTTTTTTCTGTGGACAGTGTAGGCCATATCTCACTCGAGATGTCCATATTCAGAGGGATTGTTCTAAAAATAAATGTGACTCTCCGTGTTTTTAACACAGCTGAAATGTTATGCATGACAAATACGTTATGTTGATTTCATTGTTCATCTTGAATAGACGTTTTTATGTAAATTGATTAAAAAATAAATCTGTTGACAGTTACTTTGTTATATTACATTTCTGCCCATGATTCTGAGGGAATTAAAAGTTGTAATCCCTTCGAAAATAATTCCCTAGGAAAATTATAATATTTTGCCGGAACTACTTTTTAATTACATTGTTGTGACAGTTGTGGTGTAAGGCAAAGTAGACCCCTAGTGAAATCAGAAATATTTATTGAATTAAAGGCACATTCTTGTAAATAAATGTAATATATAAGTTAATCAACTCTGTTTTCGTATTACGGGATATAATTCCCTCGGCCATTTGACATACCTAGTAAAAAAACAACTAGACATGTGAACTGGCCGAGGGAATTATATCCCGTAATACGAAAACACTGTTGATTAACCTCTATATTTTCATAATTCATTTCCTGAGAAACAAAATAAGTTGAAGGTTATTTAGACATGCTGACAAAAAGTAGGATACAAAGCAGTCTGGTTCTAACTCAAATCATATTTACAATTACACTTGACTTGAAGTAACCATGTTTAAAGTGTATGAAGATCGGTGCCTTAAAAACGAACTTATTGAACAAAACTTTACCAGAATCATAGGAGTGTAAGAAGTAGGTCCATGTCAGTGATGGAAACTTACTTTTAGCTGAAACTGTTTTATGTAGATGAATCTATCTTGGAAATATGAAGGGTGTAGGGTTATCAGTGATTTCAGAATTAGACCTACTGTGAAACCTTATCCCTTTCCCTTTCACTGCCAGTCGAAAACAGATTTAAATTCAAATTTAGCAGACGACATTTGAAATGCAGCAGAAGGGTTAAGCAAAATCACTGGTGTATGAAGTAGGTCAAGGTTGGTCACGGTGATCCACTTCTCTCCATTCCTTATAGCAAGAATAGGGAACAATGCCTTTCCCGACAGAGGTGTAGAATTCCTAAATTCATTTGGTAGAGTTTGTCATGCTCATTAAATTTGGTCAATAACTGCGTAGTTTCCGGGGGTCCCACTTCTATCGTGGCTATGGCTACAGCGTAAATGGAGTGATAACCCCAAACTAGAAAATCAATGGATGCTCCCCGAAATGTATCCTCAACTTATCATATGGCCTTGTATCACCCAGCAGTATTCAATTTGCAGTTCCATTACCGGCGGAAGTTTTTGACTTTTGCTCCGGACAAGAATTACAAGTATAAAATAACTCTAATCTGATTGAAAATTGGTTGTAATCTCTGCACTTTTTCTCATTACCCTCTATCATTGTGTGAAGTTTCATTGCAGTCCCATTAGTAAATTTTAGCTCTACTGGCCGAAAACCAGCAGAGCTTATTGGATGTCTCGTTAAGACGATGGGGTCTTCATTTTTCATCCTATCTTTACCAACCTTTACCAGATTGTTAATATCAATGAAAGCTCGGACAAGTTCGAAAACCAGCCAGATCAGACCAATAGCAGCGGAGTTATGGCCCTTGATTGTTAAAACTGCTATATTTAGCCTCGTTAAGACGATAGGGCATTTATTTTGCATCCCATTTTTACCAAACTTTACCAGATTGTTAATATCGGTGAAAGCTCAGAAAAATTCGAAAACCAGCCATATCGGAGTTATGGCCCTTGATCTAGTTAAAAATGCTCTATTTTGCCTCGTTAAGACGATAGGGCCTTCATTTTTCATCAGATCTTTACCAAACTTTAAGAGATTGTTAATATGAATGAAAGCTCGGACAAGTTCGAAAACCAGCTATATCGGAATAGGAACAGAGTTATGTGCCATGGAATTATTAAATATGCCATTTTCAGCCTTGTGAAGGCTTTAGCGCCTTCGTTTTGTATTCGATCTTTTCCAAACTTGGCCAGATTGTTGATATCAATGAAAGCTCTAATGAGTTTGAGAACCAGCCAGATCGACCCAGTAACACCGGAGTTATGGCCGTTTTTCAATATTTGGTAATGTACACTGGAAACCCAAGGGGTCGTGTGTTCAAATCTCACTGGAGGTATATTTTTTTATATTTATTTTTTTCATGGGAAACCTTGGTTCATGGGTTCAATTTTCTTTTTTTTCTCATAAGAAACTTTTGTTCTTTTTTCTTTAATTGGGAGCTTAGGGGCCCTTGTTGGATCAGTTTTACATAAGAGTTATAGGAAAGAACTTCAAAAATCTTCTCTGAAACTACAAGAGCTAAAAGTTTAATACTTTTTTATTTATTATCAGCTTTTGGATCTTCTACCACGATTTTTTGTCTGGAGCATATCATGTCCCCTACTACAGACTCCATATAGCCAGAAGAGCGATACAGGCCCTCTGGCCTCTTGTTTAGTTATGCTACGGACAATAATTCTATTAAAGTATAAAATTACAAAGGGCAATAACTCTAATTTGAATGAAGACAGAGTTACGGTCCTTGCACTCTGCACTTCCTCTCATTGCCCTGTATCATTGTATGAAGTTTCACTGTAGTCCCATCAGCAGTTTTGAAGTTATGCGCCGGACAAAAGTGGGACAGACGGAAGAATGGACAAAGTGAGACTATATGCTCCCCCGAAACACAGCTGACATGCAAAGATTGATGTGGAGTGGGACTCCGACACCAGTGTGATTACATAAGCTATCTTATTCTTCTAACAGTCGAGCTAACAACAGAAAGGTCAGTCATGATAACATACTTAAATTTAGGTAAACGTTTAAAAAGCAAGTAACATTAGAGGAAAACCGTACTTTGTAAACAAGACAAAAAATCGGGCAGAGACGTAAACTGCTTTAAACAGACTTAAGGCAATCAGGAATCTGGAAGAACTAAGAACGTCGGTTTAAATATGAATAAAACCATCATAATGTATTTCAGTTTCATATTTAGTTTGCATATGCATTAAACAAGGCCCCCTGATCTGTCCGATTCAATTATTAACGAAATAGTTAGGTCTGGAAAACTAGACAACTCAGTTTTCTTTGTATATCATATTAATTCATACGCATATGAACTCTTGTTTTGTGATCAAAGGACACTTTAATATTTGAACTATATAAACCCTTTTCGAATTGATGATTTTGCAAGAAAAACAACCCAGTCATCAAGATGACCAGACTGGATGAACAGACCAAACATGTTCCCAAACAATAATTTACACTATTAAAGGTATTAATATGCAGCTAAAATTAATGCATATGCCCATTTCATATGAAACTGAAGAACATTATAGTTTTTTCATTTGTATATGATCGCCACCCAATATCTCTCTTCCAGATCGCATTCAGTCCCTTTAAAGTCTCTATCCCGCCTTCAACAGGCACATTTTACAACAAATGTATGCCTTTTCTAAACCTACTTACGAGGTATATATATATATAAATTACACATTTTGACAATCCAAACTATATAGACACATTTTAAACATCTTTAATCAGCCAGGTCAAACTCCCAAAACTGGAGCGTCGAAATACCAACTACGGTTTTGTAGTGTAATTTTTATGTTTGTTGTTAGTTTCTTTAAGCTATTAAGAAGACTAGGAACATATTACAAGTCAAAACACTACAAATTATTAATCAATGTTTTATTACACAAAATCAACATATATTACCAATAGTTGTACTACGTTTTGTTGGCAACATTTATTTCATCATACTGAAATATTTTTAGCTGGTTGTCGGCACCGCCGGACATAAGAAGACTGGGTACCGACCAATCAACAGCCATGACCTTGTCTGTGTGACCCACTAGGTTGTACAGGGGAGCCTTTGGACTGAAAATAAACGCATACACAATGGCACATAAGTTTGTATCATACAGTTATTGATAGTTTTTTATTTACTAAATTACTATTAACCTATGCAGTGCAGGAAAATTTGTTTCTAAATTACTCGTCTTACGTAATATTTGAATGGTCAAATCAATTGTTAAAGAATTTATCTGAATTTTTACTTGTCCTGCATCAATGAGCACTCGTCCTGGCGAGCGGACGAGTGAAATGTTCGTGCCCTGCCTATGGCACGATCCACAATTTTGTGGACAATATTGTTAAAGGTTAAAATAGTGAAACTTAAAATAAATTAATTCTCACATCTTCAATTATAGTAATTCATATCACTTTTTTTATTCGAAAAGACACACAAAAACTGGCTCGACTTGCTATTGTTTTTGTCATACTAGATACAGTACAGTAGTATTTCATACCTTCGTTTGTCCCAGAGTTTCATCATGTTATCGTAGGAACCTGACAGGAATTGATGTTCATTGGTGTGCGACCATGTGACACTCGACACCCAGCCACTATGGGAGGTGTAGGTACACTTCACTATTGCTCCTTCTGTTCAAATCAAAGAAAGAAAAGTATGTGCAAGGAGTCAACCTTTCAGAACTCTTTTTAGTAAGAACTGATTCAAAAAATTTGAGCACTGAATGGTAAATTTACCATAAAGCGATTTTAGTATATATTTACATTATTTACTCGTTCTAGTACCAACAATGACATGCCTTAGTAATGAAAAATACGTGCAAGAAAAATACTGTCAAAATATGTTCAGCCCATAGAATATAAAAATCCATCATGAGTATCCATGCAAGACCTTGACCTTGTGGTCGCAGGTAATTAGAAATATGACGGAATGTTTTTGTATGACCTTAGCAATCAACAAATAAAACATGAAAGTATATTGTGAAAGCATTTTGAGAATATGAGCAAAAATATAACTTTACTAAACATTTTACTGAAAGCAGACGTAAATGCAAAACTACTGGTCGCTGGTGATCAGAAAAATTACATAATTTATTTGTCTGACCTTAGTAACAGAAAAACAAGGCCAAAACAGTATAGTCCCCACCGGGGAATAATAACTGAGAATTGTGTTTAACTAGGTGCTTGTTAGAACACTATTTAATGGGCAAAACAGTTTATAGCGACTGTTTGTAACAAGTGCCTGTATTGACTGTGCTATTACCTGAGCTCCTGGGGTCCCAGAGTCTAACATGTCTGTCAGCAGATCCTGTTATCAGTAGTCGGTTGATGGGAGAGTATGACAAGTCCAGAAACACCTTGTTGCCTTGCTGGACATGAATAAGAACGGATATTAGTCGTATAGGCTTTAGTGGGCACCACATGGCAATCTTGAACTATTTATCTACAACTCGATTTCATTTTGACATTAATTTGATTAAAACGGTTTGAATTGTTTTATAAACAAGATGCTCAAATATTGCAGAGCAGTACACGTCCCCTACAGGGCATTTTAGTAACAGACCTTGACCATAAATGCAAATGCAATCTTAAATTTCCTTTCAGTAACAGTGACCTATACCCCAAATGCAATCCCAAACTTGCTTTTCATGTTAGCTACCTTCACACTAACTTTCAGGCCAATACATCATTCCTAACTGAAGTTATTGAGCAAAAAACAATTTTCTATTTTTAGTAACAGTGACAATGACCTTGACCCCAGTGACCCCAAATGCAATTTAAGCATTTTGTTCATGTAAGTTACCTACCCATAAAGTTTCATTCCAATATCTCATCCCTAACTACAGTTAATGAGCACAAACCATTTATCTGTTTTTAGTAACAGTATATTTTTTACAATTTCTGTTGCCACAGCAACCACAATTTTTGACATATCAATAAAACAAAATGATGTACATGATCTCTCACTGCCTACACACACATTTTAATTAAATTATCTTAAGCATTTCTTTTGTTATCAAAGGATCAATATATTTTGTGTATTTTTACTATTTTTGCATACTTTTTGTCGAAACAACAAAATAAAATAATGTGCATAGTCCCCTCATTGCCCTCTACCAACATATAAAGTTTCATAGAAATATCTTCAATTCTTCTCTCATTATCGTATGATCCACATTTGTGGGATGGACTGACAAATATACAAACTAAAAACAATAGGTCTCCCCTAAAAAACAAAACAATTTAGAACAAATAAATCAAATTTTGAGAAAGAAGCCACCTGTTACACCAAAGGCCATTTCTGTCACACAAAACTGCAACTACAATAAGCCCTTCACTTGGCATCTACATCTAGGAATGCAGTTGAAAGATAAAAGTAGACAAATAATCTATGGATTCATAAAAGACAAACAGCTTTGTGACCTAGACTAATCTAGGTCAATGCTATGTATGGATTTATAAACTTGACTAAGCACCCAGGCCGTGGGTGTCTTTTGACACTAGTACTGCCAGAAACATACAAACTAAACGGGTTATGGCATGGCAAAGAAAGTGTAAATAATATACATACCAGAGTAGATTTTTGTGTTGCCTGTTCCAGGTCCCACAGCCTGATTGTGTGATCCCATGATGCAGTGCACACTTCCTGATCATCAAGCCATGTGACTGCTGACACGCCCTCTGTGTGACCTGACAAGGTTAACATGGGCACTCGTGTTTGAACTTTGCGACCAGACAGCTTCTTTTTCTTTCTTTTTTGTTCCTCTTCCTCGTCTTCTGCCCCAACTTCTTCTTTATCTACAACTACACATGTAATATTCGTGACAATTTCGAACAGATAATCTCAGTACTGCAACTCAAAATGTAAAATTTATCAATACCCTTTAACCTCATGGGAGTCCAATCTGTTTTGAGAATTTGATGATAGGTCCACGTATTCTTTAATATAAGCTTTGGCTAACAAGATAATGTTTTGTCATTAAATGTTCCTTTGGAGTAAATTGGGACTGTAACGGTTTCCTTAAAATAGCTATCCCGCCAACAACAGCCAAATTTTACAACAAATGTACAGTGTTTCTAAACCTACTGATGATGCACATAATTTACATATTTTGAAAATCCAACCTCTTTAAACACTATATAAACCGTTTTAACCAACCAGACCAAACCACGAAACTAGAGCGTTGAATTGAGCATTACCAACTAATAATTCATTTTACGAATATTCAATCACAGGTATTTTAAGAACCGGTGAAAAACATATACTTTAAATTGGCACATACACATTATTATATTATGATCTGAACACCTGGACAGAGTTTTGATAATGGTTTTATAGTGTAATTTGGCAGGTTAGTTCCTTTAATATAAACTTCAGCTAATAAGACAATGTCGTTAAAGTTCCTTTGGAACAAGTTGCAAATTGGGACTGTAAACAGGTCCTGCATATTACAAAGGTATCCTTAAAAATAACTGCCTACAACATGAACGGCACCTAAAAAACATATATATTAAATTCGCCCGTTAAAATTGGAATTATTATGCAAAGAAAAAAGTTCAGTGAAGCATCTGATAAACAAGAAATGTCGGAGAGGAGGATGAATGGTACAAAATAAGGGCTACTGGTATTCCAATAAAACATGCATGGGACCCAAGGCATGCACTTTTGCAATTGAATACCCATAATAGTAAAATTGAGTTTAAAGAACCAAATTTCGGAAATGTACATTAAATTGTCTTCCCAGGGTCCCAGGTATGTTTTAATGGAATAGCCCAAACTGTCATCAGTGTTCAGTTACTAAATAATAGTACATACACGACAAAAAACTATAAACTATAATCTGAATATAACTATACCTGCTGACCAGAGTTTTAACATTTTGTCCCAGGAGCCACTACAAAACTGCAAATATACAGCAGTACAAATAGACATTAATACAAGTCATCTATGCTTTCTTTCCTAATGTAATCTAACATGAACATAGATGTCAATTCAACAATGCAATAAAATCATTAATGTTGCAGACAAATAATCTAAAAGTATTTCCCCCCAAACTTAGTTTTAATACAAATATTTCACATTTATTTTGTACAATACTTGTGAATCAATATCTATTGTTTGGGGCGCGTGTTTCAGCCAAAGGTTTTTTGGACAATCTAGACAAAATTCTTCTAGTACCTAAATAAGCTGTATATCAGTGGAACAGACATTTTTAGTGGTAAATAAAAATACCTCTTTTCAAAATTGGTTCAAAAATTAAAAAAATTCATGCCCAAATGCTGTTTTTGATGGGAGCATTTTCAATGCAAAATTCTGCTGCATGAAAAATTTGCGAGTTTTTTTACAATCTTTATCCAATATTGGTTTTAAATTGTTGGATATCCATAAATTAAGACTGAAAATTTTATCGCAAGATATGAATGCTAACTGAAGTCATTTGAAATTTCCTAATTTTCTGCTATTCTTCCAGCAAGGAATTAACATGGGAAAAGTTCCATCAAAAAATCATTTGGGCTGTAAAATATTTGTTTCTCAACCGATTTTCAAAACTAAAGTATTTTTATTTACCACTAAAATGTCAGTTCCACTGATATAGTAATTATGTACGTAATGTTAAAATTGCTCATGTTATTGCTGAAAACCCTTTGGCTGAAACAAGCGCCCCAAACAATAAGCCTTTTTAAAACTAGTTGTTATTAAATGTTTGTTTGTTTGTTTTGTTTATATGGTCTTTACGTCATTTTCAACACATGATTATTTTTTGTGGTGGAGGCAGACCACCCACTTTTCCTGGGTAGAACCAGTACTGTACACCTCCCGCCATCCGTAAACACTTCCTCACATACAAGTCGAGCTCCCAGTGGGATTCGCACCGATAGTGAGGGGTGAGAAGGTTTACAACGCAGCGTCTTTAACCTCCAGGCCACGGAGACGCTCAAGTCATTTCACAACAAGATCTTATTGAAACAAAACGCAGATCACATGTTGTGAATATCCGTAACAATTCACAACAAACCAGTTAACAAACAATAACAACAGACAAAGTGCCGGGCAAAAAGCATGAAGAGCATAAAATATGAATAAAATTAAATTTGCGACAAAACATCAGAGGGAGATGAGATGAAGGATGAAGTTTCCCATCCGAAATGCCTCAGGTAGGGAGCAAACCCATGAGGGGGCAGAGGTCTGTAGCTCTGATGTGCAAGGCCTTATTCACTAAGTTACTAAGGCTGCCTAAAAACACAGTCGATAAATGTATGTGTTGGACCTCTTATGGAAGACCATTTCACTTTGGAGGCCAACTTTTCTGACAGGATGTTCTTTCAAGATGTTTCTACTGTACACTCAAATATTTAAACATAATTATTCCTTGCATACCGAATAAGATAATCCGTGTTTTACATGGGTGATGGAAAGCCCGATCTTACACGTGGGGGCAGATAAAAGTTGTGCACTGATATCAACATTGACAGTTGCATGACGTCATGTCCATAAACATGCAAAACATTAGTAGTTGGCGATGTCAACACGCAGAATGGAAAGGATACACAAGAAGGAGAATCAATCAGGGGTATCTAGTTAAGACAGGGAAATTCCAACCCTCGGCATAACTGTTTTAATCGGAACCTCGGCATAGCCAGATACCCGTGGAAGATTCGTATAGACCTACTCTCTGTTTGCTTTTATCGACTGCTACACAGTCGACACTTCCAGCATGCCCACGACAGGAGTGAATACAGTCTACTTCATTTTTCTTCTCATCCCATTGCCATAGTAACACTGTCTGGTCATGCGAGCCTGACATAAAACTGCTCAGCTCATCACCTCCTGTAATTAAGAATAAAATTAATCACATAAACTTTTTAAGCCTTCATAACAATCGTTCACATTTTTACAACAGGACATGTATTTTTGGCAGTAAAATACATGATTCCAAGATGACATAGTGAGATTTTACGTTTAGTAGCGCATCCGTAAAGACAGTGTTTGAAACCTTCTCACCTCTCACCGATGCGTGTTCAAATCCCACTGGGAGCTCAACTTGTGAGAAAGTGTTGATTCTTAAGGATGGTGAGAGATATACAATACTGGTTCTACCCAGGAAAAAGTGGGTGGTCTATATAGCCTAAAATGTACTGAAAATGATGTAAAAAATCATTTACTAACACCTATGAAAGATACAATGTTGTATCAAGGCCATACACTTTACAGGCTGGGCATGACCAGGTGTGGCAAATATATATTACTTATCACATAACTTGCAGTTTGGAAGTGTAATAATAAGGCCAAATTATTGTTCAGTCTTTTCCATTCAGCTTGGTGTGCATCAGAATTGCCTAATCTTTTTGGAACTTTTAAAATACCGGACAACGGAAATCGACGGGGTAGTTCAATTGTTCAATGTTGTACAGAGAAGACCGAGTCAATAGCCCAGATTGGTAACATGGTTTGCTTCCCTTTAATGGGAAATACAGAGTTGTCATATTTTTGACTTTCTGTGAGCAAACCACTTTTCTTATCTCAAAACCGAAGAGCTTGTAAAGACATATTTCCCAACGCTATAATAAACTGGTCACAGAAAAAACATGGAAAGCTTGCTTTAATCACTGCTGACATACCGAGCAGTTCAGGTTTATAAGTTGAGGCCAGATTAAAGTTATTTCTTTGTTAAGCATTGCTATATTGAATATTATCTAGGTTATAGCTAAAAAAAAACAATGTACTTTGACTTCAATGAAGAAAAATATAAGTTAATAATTTAGCTGTACTCAATACAAAACTTTTCCTGAAATTATTGTTTTCCAAAACAACCAAAACACAGGAAAAACATGCTTTATATGTTTACTACATACAAAAGCTTTAATGAGCGGGCCTCGCCATCTGATATTTAATTGAATAACACAATTTGCTCATGCAATGTATGTCTAACAGTGATATATAGTAAGGGTTCATACTATTAGATATGTAAATTATTACTCTTGGACATGCAGAGTTGTAATATCCAACTTCCTGTGAGCCAACTGTGTAAAAACGCTGAAGAGATTTTAAAGGGACATAATCTTTTAAAGTAATTACCGAACTGGGCTATATACGACATATACAAACATACGACGTCATCAGACTTCAGCCTTATATGTAGGCAGCTACAATAATAAATGTTACTTTTTTTGGAGTTATGTGACAGTGATAAACAGAATCTCACAATCGTGCCTTTGCAGCATAATATACTTTATCCAACTTGTTTAATAAATTCAATATTGAACAGGCACTCATGTAAGATCCTCTGTGTACAACATACCATGCTGTATCCAGGCCACACACTTTACTGGCTGGGCGTGGCCAGGTATGGCAAGTATAGGATCTCCCTTGGTGGACCAGAGTCTTAATGTGTTGTCATAGCAACCAGATAGGATACTGAAAATATATACACATGTACATTTGAACGTTTGACGGATAGGTATTCTTACTATAGTCTCATTTTATTACATTACCTATAATCATTTATGTTTTTACACTAAAATGGTGAGTTTACTTCTAAATATTTAGTGTTTGTATATATGTCTTTTTATGTGTGTGTGTGTGTGTGTTTTGAAGAACACATTTTTTATATATATAAATTACAGTTTAAATTGTATTTTTAACAGTTTAAATTGTTTTAAGATTTAAATATTCTATGCCTTAAAAAATAAAACGAGTTTGAAGCAAATATGGTCAAATATGCACCCCCCCCACCTTCACCCAACACCCACCCCTTACCAATTATTGCAGGCTCTAATACAGCTGACCCAGTCATCATGGTCGAGGGAATCC
The DNA here is from genome assembly GCA_037043455.1 of Cyrtodaria siliqua. Lineage (NCBI taxonomy): Eukaryota > Metazoa > Mollusca > Bivalvia > Adapedonta > Hiatellidae > Cyrtodaria > Cyrtodaria siliqua. The sequence continues at coordinate 31,224 of JAWPHD010008384.1, read as the reverse complement.
TCGGGTCTAGGTGCCGGGTGCCTCTCTACATACTCTATCTCTACCACAGCTTCCTGTTAACAATATATTAAAATATGAAAACAAACTCTGTACATAAAGTAACAAAAACAAGAGCACAAAACTGTGAAAGATCCTTATTAATTATGTGTTGGAAAAAAAACAACATGCAAGTTCAACAGCACATAAAACATTCAGGAATTAAAAATTCTGAATACGTTAAATATATTGAAGTTCTCAGGGTCTGAACATACATGTCCAAGTGTCTCTTCATCATCGTGGCATTTCTAAAATTAAACTTGAATGTCACTTTCTTAACGTAACTGGCTAAAATGTTGGTCATTAGGTAACATATTGTGGCATATCAAACTCAACACATCATGTCTGTCTGCATGGAAAACATCGTAACAAATTAAATTTGAATGAAAATAAACCTACCGAAGATATATCCTTCTGGTCTATATGTTTTTCTAGTGAGACCCGTAAAAATTCTCCATCGATGAGGAAGTCAAACTCTATACCAGACTGCTCATCAGAAGTTTCTGTAAAAAATAATAATGACATTCTAAATAAGAAAGAATATATGAAAACATAAATATTATTCTAAGTTAAAGATGAATGGCCACCCTTTTTGTAGTATTATCAATTACAAATTTAACTCTTAAACATCATATGTACATTTCTTGATAGTCTCGGAGGGAAACATATATTGAAAACCACTAGAAAGTTGTATGTAAAAATAAGTGTTATCATTACTCTGCAAACACATTACCATAGTAGTATGTCATTACCCTCAATTAAAAGAATATATTTCCCCACTTCTTCTGTTTAAATTTTACTATTTATCTAAGAAAAAATAACACTGAAAATCTACATACCGTGAAATCATTAATATTCGTGGGGATTTAATTTCGTGGATTTTGAGGTTGACACGAACCACGAAATCAAATCCCCACGAATGTTTAATGCCCAGAAGTTTGACTATTGCGTACGAAAAAATGGTCTTGATTCGGAATCCATAATCATTTAATGTACACCACATAGCAGTTTTATGGGCTCATCATTTAGTCAATAACTATTGAATCAGGTTGTATGTATGTTGTCAGAAAAAAAGGTTTATGTATTTAATAAACATTTATTTTGAAAATAAAAAACAAAAACTTGTGTTTGTTGTAACTTTTCACAGCCAGTATACCGACGTTTACGTTTGCAGTTGTGTACTACTAAATCGTTCACAAATGATATTAACGTTTGTTATCATTGTCATCAATTACCGATTACTCAGTATTATTTGTTCGACAACTGGGTGGGTTCTCAGTGAACTGAACATGGAAATTATTTGTTATATTTTATCAACAAGAACATACTAGAAACAGACAGAATACGAATAAAACAAATTGTATGACCGATTACTAGAATACATAGGAAATAATTAGTAAGGTTAAGCAATGGTGTCAAGACATAATCTCCGTTAATTGGATGTGTTAAATGACCCATGATTAATTGAACAATTTGACATGCGAGAGGAAATTGTGACGTAATCGCCAGACAGGTCTGCCGGATGTTTTTCCACTAAGCTAACATGGACAAATTTACAGAATAATGATGTTGTTTTTTTTTACAAAAATCAGAAATGCGCGAATTTAAGTCCCCTCGAAAAAGTCTTTTTGGAAAGAACCTCGAATTTAATGCCCACAAAATTAGATGATTCTACAGTATGTAAGACATCTGCCATGTGCAAGATTGCAGAGTTCTGTCTCAAGGGAGTTGGTAAAAGCAGCAATCCTTATGCCATAGTCTTCTTTCTCCAATGTTAGTTTATACATATTATGTGAACAAGTTATGTTTAGTAAATATTAAAGCACTCTTGTTTGGTAATAGAAAGGAATTTGTTGTATTACGGAAAATAGCTTTCTCAATTTACAAAATTATAACTTAAGATAAGGAAAACAGATGTGTTTTCAGTTCCAGACCGACTCTATTTTTAAAAACGTTTCATGCCAAAATGATGATTTTTTTTTTAAATAATAAGATCTAATAATAGTAATAAATTTTGTTTAGAATGATGAAAATATTTAGGTAAGCCATATGATTTGCCTTGAATGTCATATGATACGTTCGGAGTTCTTTCATGTAAACAATGTAACGATAATGAACTATTAAACTAATTGGTCAAATGCATGGTATTAAACAATGGTCTTCTGGTTTAAAGTGACCTATTATTTGTAACAGGAACGCATAATTTAACTGGGGCGATCTTATATCAAGGTAAACTGACAACATCACAGAGAAACTTTCACGGTGTATCATCAACTTGTATGGGTTTTATGTGGTAAATAGAATCTCACAATATCTTGAAAAAAGAACAAGAGAGAAACGCCTGGTGGCGTTAAAGCCAGGTTTTCCAAAATGTGAAAGATGAGTGCTTGTGTGTTTAGTGAAACTATTTAGTAGAGCTTTTTCTTTGATGTTTTTTTGGGAGTGGGAGGATGCTTTAATGTTGAAAACCTAGATTTCATTTTCAGCGCACGATGTTTGGTACATGTCAGCAACTTACTGTCCAAGTTTTATAATAATTGCACATGACAATGCTGAGATATAAAAAATAATTGAGACATGGCAATGCCGAGATATAAAAAAAAAATGTTGATGCCCGTGAAACAAAGTTAAAAAGGTTAACATATTAACATATATTTTGGAGAAAGTAGGTCATAGTTTTCATGGTATGGTCAGTGCTTGATGAGGGGAAGGTGCTGTTAAAATTTGATGAAGATCGGACATGATAATGCTGAGATATAACAAAAACTTAATCTCCCCCCCAACCCCCACCACCCAAACTTTAAACAAAAAGGTAATTGTAAAGCATATGTTGGAGAAAGGGAGAAAGGTCCTGTTAGAGTTTGATGAAGATCGGACATGGTAATGCCGAGATATATAGAAAACACAAAATGTGGATGCCCGCCCGGTTTGCGCCAATCTATAAGCCGTTGTTTTTTAAAAAAAAAAGACTAATAAAAATAAATAAATAAATGCCTATTATATGCCTAGTTTTTGCCTACCCTATTTGTTTAGAGCATGCAACATCACACACACCTTTTGTTCTTTTTGTCCTAAATTAAGTGTTCTCCCCAGGCTATTAAGGCATGTCACATTTAACATGCCTTCACAGCCAAAATGCTTTTGCAGCATGCCTTAATTTTGAAATAACATGCAACACATTTTAATTATTTTAATTTTTGTTTAGCTACCGTAATATAAGTTTAAAACACAATATATAAAATCACTAACCTATTTCTTATATAGATCAAGTGTCTTTCTGACAAACTAACCATACATATAGGGGTCAGGTATAAGGATACACGATGAAGCATATTTTCTCTTATAAAAGTGGCATGCCTTGAGAAATTCCTGGGGAAAACACTGAAATTAATAACATCTGTCTTTGTCTATAACCAACAGTTTAATATTCTGAAACAGTCGTAACTTTGGTAGATGTTTTAATACCTGTTGTGAGCAGTCCATTTATAAGTGCACTTAAGTCATCAGTTTTGACTGTAACAGGTACAGAGAATGGTGAATCTGGAATGGAGTACCTGTGAATAAGAAACAAGAATTGCATTACAAAACATCTTATCGGGTACTAAGTGATCAACCAAACCTTTTGTTTCTTATTATTGTAGGCTTGTAGTGACTTGATACATACATGTAAAAACAGAATGATTCCGGAAATGACACACTGCATGCAATATTTTGTGATTTTGTCAACAATTTTGAATGAGTCAAAATGGCAAAGGTCCAATTTCGGAAATGTTATTCATTTTACCATGCTACGAGTAAGTTGCCTTTTAAAAGCTAGTTCACTGATGTTTTTGTCATTGAAATGCCTTACAGTGTAACATGGCAAAGCAGATCCTACTTTATTCACCCGCCCACCAGATACCTCTCACATGCGAAGTGAACACACTACCTCATCGCCAAGGCCCATATAAGCTAGCTGCACAGCATGGCAGTAAAAGTGTCCAATATGCATAATGGGCTTACACACACTGACATACTCTGTCTAGCGCATAAAAACTCTGCACCAAGTCCACATATAATCAAGTATTTAATGCACTGCATAAAAACTCTGCGCCAAGTCCACACATAAACGTGTATTTTATGCACTAAGTGCCCTGGTGTAAAAGGCTTTAAGAATTTTATTGAGGAAATACGAAATGTAATGTTATGATTTTGAATATCAGGTCATTTGGTTGTCATCTTGTAAAAATTGGCGCTGTACCATTATTCGTGTTAAACGGGACGGACCGCCGTATATTATTTGGACCATTATACTTAGTAGGAAAAGAAAGGGAGAATGTATTTTTCTGTATTACCAGGTAGTTCATACATTGTATTTATTCATGTAAAAAAATCAAACAGTTGCATTTTCTTCTTTGTGTCTATTACATATTTGTGTTACTTTAATGATGAATGTGATAGTATACAAACTCATTTTATTCTCCCACCCAACCAATCCCCACACACAAACACCACCCCATTATTTTTGATGACCATGCAAAACAATTGCTTGGCAGCTAGTGTATGGAACTTTTAATGTCACAGTGTGTACAAATTACAATTAACCAGTTGACAGGAAAAACAGAAGCTATTGTGTTCATTTAAATGTGTGACAAGAAAAGAAACGAGACAAAAAAATATTCACTTAGCCCAAATATCTGTAACGTTCATACGCCTTTGTATTTCGAGGGGTCAGTGCAAAACTATTGTAGCTACATATGAATAAAGAAGGAGATACAATAGTTTGCACTGAACCCTCGATTTGAACTAAAGGGAAATAGATGATAGAGGAATGAATAGAGTTTTCCATAGGAATTGTTTAAGAAGTAGTAGCAGTAAGCATATATATATTTATCAAACGTGAAAGTTCAGAACCTGAGAAAAAGGTTCCGTGATTGTTTTGAAATCACGAAAACCCATGACATGTGCATATTGCTAAGTTTTGCAACTTATTTGTGTAGTATGCACTTCCATATACGTTTAATTGCAGACTATATCAATGAAATGCACCAAATAGCTCATAAAATTGCATTGATAAATGATTGCTTCCGAGTAAAAGAAAAATCTTCGGCTAGATTTTATCTAAACAAAAACATAAAGTCACGTGGGTCCGTCACGTGGGTCCATCTTGAAATCAGGCCAAATAAAATTATACCTGTGTTTACTGTAACATTGCTGAAAAAAATTGGGTAGGTAGGTAGGTATTTTATTTTATTTTTTTATTTTATTTTTTGGCGAAGTTAATTTAAGGTGGCGATGAGCTTTGATGAATGGGAAAATGTGGTATTTTAAAAACTGCAATAGGTAACAATATGAAATTGTGTATGTGTTATTGTTTCCCAAAAGGCATGGCAATGGCAACAACTAGCTCTTTTCCCAATCACTTGCAATTATTGCAAAGGGGTAAAACAGTTTAATTTATTTTTCGCAAGTCCGGAAGAGTGTCAGTTTCAACAGCAGGACAATGAGCACATTAGTCGGCTGTGATAGCGTGAACATAATTTTTTTTTTTTTTTTTTTTTTTAAAGGGTCGGTCAGGTTACAGTAAACTCAGGTTTAATTTTATTTGGCCTCATTATTTTGACGCATTAAATTTGCAAATTAAGAAAGAGTTTTCTGTATTTGATTGATGGAAGGTCCAGAGATTATTTGGAAACAATTTCACCTAGTAGCTATGTTTATGGTTGGAAGGTCACGGACTTTATTGGACGATCGACACACGTCCGCCGGGCATGTCAGGATAAATTGTGATACGGTGTTGTTTTCAAACGGTGTGAAACGCATGTGGGTTAATTAGTTGTTTATTGAAATAATGACACAAATTAAGCTGCCTGGGGCGAAAATGTAACATTGTTTGATTTTATTAACAATCGCTAGCGACGAAAAACAGCGGCCAGTTTTATTCATTTATTAGCAATGCAAATCCCGATAGGTGGCGCCGTGTAAGCTATATTTAGAATTTAAGAATATCCCAACCTGGAGTTGGGTACGTCAAATTACGCACCTTTTAAGTGCTAAGACACTAAAAAGTGGAACTTTTTATGTTGAATATAGGAAGAAAACACTGCATATATTACGTAGTTTACCTCAGGGCTTTTGTTATTTATCGGTAGATGAAAAGTAAATGGAAGCGAAGTGCGGTTTTTGGAAGTTCAGTATTAAATCGGATGATTACGATCTAGTTTATGTACAAATAAAGTTCTTCAATAATTAGTCTTCAATTTGTTTTATATTTAATCTCACAAAAATGACGTACTCGTGGTGTATTTGCGCATTTTTCAACACCTGCTAACATCAGAAAAGACAACTCTTGTCATGTGACTGTAATGCGCATGCGTGGTATTACAAACAAGCTCGTCTTTTTCGAGTCTTATTTCGAACTAAAAACTTGTTCCGACTAATAATTCTCATGAATTCTTTAGTGAAATAACACTTTAAATATTCATACACATGTAATCATTCATCAAGAGAGAACTTATGGCTCTTTTAGGCTAATTTACTCAGTTTTCAGAATTGTTCAAATTTGACATTGACATTGTCACGATAAGTCATGTTGGCCATCTAACGCGAGTACTCATTTGTTTACATAGCAAAGATGAGAGGTTTAACACCAACTTGTGGAAATAGCAGCACATAATTAAAAGAAAAAAGGACATAAACATTCATTTGACACATTACTTTGTAAATAAACATCTGTATGACTTTATTGCAAGGAAAAAACAATATTTATCAGCCAGGTTGCTTTTTTCAGAATAATTGATAAAAAGGCGTATTCATTCATAATTTTGATAGAGCATCATCAAAAAAACTGATCAATCAGTGACCAGAAATAAGACATAATCAATACATTCTGGTAGGTGATAAACTCGGTCTTTATCCTTGATGTTCAACCAAGTTTACTGTTAAAATTAAGGTATCTACAGTGTGATTCTTTTAAAACCCTGCCTATTTCATGCACATTCATGCAAATTGATTCAATATATGTATCTTTTAAAATCAAAATCTTGAAAATTATGGTATATTTACTCTGCCAAAGTTTTTATTTTACTATAGAACCTAAGGATAAAAACCGAGTAACACAAATTTTATCACCTACTGAAAATAAAATAAATTCTCAACATCTCTGCAATGCAAAATTATGAATTTTGGCAATTGTTGGACACAAACATTTTTTTTTGCATTTGGGGTGGTTCATAAACTTACTTTTTTTTCCTGAATGGACTATTTTGATGATACTATTTAGAAAAAACTAATCAGTTTCCCAATATTTTCTAATTTGAAAAATGCCTTTGCATTCCTACAGTTATCAAATTCTGGTTAACAGGCCACTTGATGTGTTCTGGAATGGAAACGTCCAGTCGGAACTAGATTTGCAAATGTCGCTTGGGCGCACCCAAAATCCACTTGCCCGGGGTGTTGGGCAACCGTATTTGTGGAACACTGCACTCAGTGCGTTTGAACTCGGGACCCCTTGCATGTGAAGCGGACACTCTACCAATGTTGCCATAAAACCTATCTCTGCGGCAAGACAGTAGAGTGACGCGCTTATAAACCTATTTATTTACATATCCCCCAACCGAGTCCTACTACACCAGTACATGAGAATGCAGAAATTATTTGGAATTGGTTGATGCCGTGTTCAGATTCGATACTGAGACTGATGATCAACGAATTTTGTATTTTACAGAAATACAGATTGTACTTCATCAAAAGTTATTTAAATATCATCGTTTTAAATAATCATAACGTTCTATGAAATACCTAGATTGTTTTGTATAAAACTTCACTTGAACATGCGGCGCATTCGACTCCATTTTTAAATCTTTATCATGCTGGCGCTTTATGGATTACGAGAAAAAGCACAAGATACAAAAAAGACAGAAAGGAATGAAAAGAGCAAAATGTGTCATATATAAGTAGCTTTGAAAAAAAACATTGATGAGAACGGAAACTAAAGGTTTATATATGTAAAACTAAAGGTTCACACCTATAAAACAAAATAAGTATATTTAGCAAAGGCAGATTGAAACACAATATGTATTTTACAAAATCAGGGCTTTAATTATCAGCCCAGACAAAATATAATGAAAATGAATACACATATCTTGGTATACAGCTCAGCACAGACCTAATAACAAACATTTATTAAAATGTCTGTGAGCTCAGTCACTTTGGTTTTGCCATTGACATATGTATGCGTAGTAGGTGTTGTTTTTTACATTATCTAAGTGAGGTTGCACATTCAATGGATACGACATCGAGATCAGATTCCACAAATGGTGCATGGTATCAGGGCTTCATATAAAGCCCTGATGGTATATATTCTGTTGACATTTTATAGGGATGGTTTGTGAAAATGAGATCTAGCGTTTTGCGTGTTGTTTACCTACTTTTGCGTGAGTGAATGGTCACCAATAATGTCAAGTAGTTGCACAGACCTAATAACATTATTAATATGTCTCTGGTAGTTGATGATGTTTGCTGGTATTAGGTTTTCCAGTCAAGACTTCAAATCTCCTGTGTGCTGATTGGCTGAAACCTTCTGAATCTACTTTCGAGCCGGCACTCGGATTGACCTAGTCACAATTCTGCAGGCAATCCGATTGGCCAAAATCTTCTAATCGACTTTGAACTTCCAAAATCTACTTGGAACTACAAACCTTCTATCGACGTTTCCACTCCGATGTACCACCAACCATAATCTACTGCTGCGACCAACCATAATCTGCTTTGGACGAGACATACCAACCTTCCCCGGACCTTTCCAGGACTCTGCACTCCGAAAACTACTACAGAAAAGCTCGCTCAAATGCGTTAGCAAAACAGCGAGGGTAAAGAAAAACTACTACTCGCCCAGTCACAACACATTGGACATCCCAGTCAGTGCGGACCAAGTTGAAATATTAAATATCCTCAATAAATAAAGATATTATTATTTTTATTATTGTTATTAAATCACATCTATGACAATGACGATAGATTATACGACCTAATGATTCGTTTAAGGCGCCATAGGACTCCGTCATGACTCTGGCCTTTTTATGGGGTTCTTGCTTCTCCTATATACAACGCAGGCCTGCCAAAACTTTTAAACACAAAATCCTGAGATTTTTAAAATTTAAGAATTAAAACGCGCAAAGAACATTTTAAATGGAAATTTGGAGCTTGTGACTTGATTTTCGCACTATTTTTTTAAAGCGCAAATTTAAATTATTTATGCAATTATTACAAGTTGATGCATTGTTTGATATTTATAGAAAATAATAAATTAGGTTTCTACCACAACTGTTTTTTTATGGAAGTGCTCTTACTTTTCTATACAGACACCAATTCGGGAAATAGCTAATAATCTGTGAAAGTACAGCTGTTAAATCATGAACATTTTGTTATTCGGGAATCTGGGATAGCCAGATGTTTGCAAATTCAAAGCGGATGATTAAGTCTTCTTATCAAAGGTTAAAAGATATTTTTATTCAAAAATGGAGGGCCGAAATTGATAGAATATCAGACACTAATATGTATAAACTGTTAAAAACAGATTTTAGACAAAGTAACTATATAAAACTATTGCCTGACGTTTTATGCAAACGATTTATGGCCTTTATAACTAGAAATCATCGCTTGCCTATTGAAGTAGGGAGGTGGAGAGGGGTACCCGTAAACGAAAGAAAATGTGTAAATTGCAATGATACAGGTGATGAATTTCATTATCTTTTAATTTGTCCTGAATTTAGTGAAATGAGGAAGAAATATATAAATAAATTCTATTATAATCGCCCTAATATTCTGAAATTCACATTATTATTATCAGTTGAAAAGTATGCGGAACAAAAAAAAACTTAGTTTATTCATGGATAAAATAATAAAGAATGTAAGATTATAATAACTTCCTTAAGACATTTAAATAAAGATGACCAAACACAGTGCTACATTTTGTTTCGGGAGAACGGTGCGTCTTTGGTCAAAACATGTATAACACTGACAAAATGCGCTCTACATTTCGTTTCGGCAGGGCTGCAGAAATACGAAATTAGTTTCAAAACCTGTTAACTTTATTTTTTTATATTTTTGTATAAAGACATAAACATGCTATACAATTATCTGAAACGATGTTTACAGAACAATTATTATTGTTATTATTATATTATATTATTATTGTTATTACTATTATTATTATTATTTATTATTATTGTTATTATTATTATTATTATTATTATTATTATTATTATTATTAATTATTATTATTATTATTATTGTAACATCTAGTATATTATTTAGTATACTCATATTTTGGTTAGAAATCCAAATTGAAAATTGTTTTGCTGGAAAATCCGGAGATTGTACACTTAAATCCGGAGATCCGGAGAGCTACTGAAACATCCGGAGAATCCGGATTTTATCCGGAGATTTGGCAGGCCTGTACAACGTAAATGTCTTTTGGAAAGTATTCCAATGAGGAGTTTCAATTCCAATAATTCCATCAGTTATGATGTCTAGCATTATATCTAGGTCATTTTTTTAATTGTTTGACAGTTAACTGCTAATATGTTTAAATGGCAGCTTCTTATATTATTTTTCTGCTCTAGTATTTTGTTATTGTTAAGATCAATTACATCAATATGTTGTCTAAATAGTTTATGACCGACTTAGATAAATAGGCAATGAGGCAGCCAGCAGTCAGCCGGGAATATCAGAGCTGTTTTGATCCGTGATACTTAATTTAACAACGATTCTGATTGGTTAAATAATGATATTGAGAAATTTAAAGGGGTTGATGCACTATTTTCAAACACTATTAATTTACTAGGGCTCTGAAAAAATTGAAAAAAGCTGAAAGAATGATCAAAATGCCATAAAAAACAAAGGAGATATGACATATTGAAAATTTGCAAAGAACATAAATGGAGCGGCCATCTTTGAACGATGACGTCATCGCGCCATTTTACCATATATGGCATATTGACAAAATGCATTTTAAAGCAAAGAAAATTACTGCAAATTAAATAAAAAACAAAAATGTTTAAATTGTATGGTTATTTTTAATTTGCAGTGATTTTCTTTGCATTAAAAGACATTTTTTCTGTATGCCATATATGGTAAAAAGGCGCGATGACGTCATCGTTCCAAGATGGCGGCCTCCATTTATGTTTCTTTGCAACTTTTCAATGGATCATATCTCCTTTATTTTTCATGGCATTTTGATAATTCTTTCAGTTTTTTTCAAGTTTTTCAGAGATCTTTAAAATACACCCTGTTTGAAAACAGTGCATTAACCCCTTTAACAGCCCACTTTTGATGCAATGACTTGATATGAGGTTATACACGGTATTTAACATACCACCTTACCAGTCGACATGGTACCAAGTGTTGCATGTGTTAGATGCTAGACTTTTCACTTTCCAATTTACAGCTTTGTTGCCAGTGCATCATGGTCACCTTGTATACATTGTTGTAGCTATGTTTCTTATTCAAGACACACGTTATAAGCGTCTCCGTGGCCGAGTGGTTAACGACGTTGCGTTGTAAACCTTCGCCTCTCACCGCTGCGGGTTCGAATCTCACTGGGAGCTCGCTTGAAAGTGAGAAAGTGTCGATTCTTACGGATGGCGGGAGGTATACAGTCCAGGAAAAGTGGGTGGTCTGCCTCCACCAAAAAGAATCGACCGTCATATATAACCTTGCACGTGTTGAAAATAAATGACGTAAAACACCATACAAACAAATCAAGACAAGTTAAGCAAATAAGTAACACTGCATGTCAGGTCAATTCATGATTGTTCAAGAAGTGGATATACGGTGCATTTTCCAAATGCATGTAACAAACAGTTTTACAACAATGTAAATCTTTTAAAATATGAACGATTTTAATTTCCAGTTTGATTGCAAACCAGTGAAAATGACTGACATGCCTGTTAAAATGACTGTTCTTCCGGTGTCCAAGGGTAACATAGTTGGAGGCCTTTAAACAAAAGATCTCTCTGACCAAGTCATTGCACCAGTGAAAAGTAGGGCAATATATAGCTAGTAAAATGGAGAGAAACGTGAATAAACATACTCATTAATAGAAATGTCGTTATTGTATTATAGTTAGTGGGTATGAATATATGTGTTTATACCACAATTGCCTAAATACACACTATGCATCGTGTAATACCCGAGGATATACACAGCATATGCTAGTTATTGTGGTATAAATACAATAGAGCATGAGTCTTGCACGTGTACGGACAATAATGCACTCGCTAACGCTCGTGCATTATCTCCCCGTACACGTGCAAAACTCATGCTCTATTCTATACTTGTGACATAGCTGTAATGGTTTTCCTTTGTTCTTGCTTATGATATATTTTTCATAAACCTGAAGATCTGAACATAAGCCGTGCTATAAATGCCGGTATATTTCAGCCGTGCTATAAATGACAGATTCGGCAGTTATACCATGGCCTACTCCATTGTACACGCGCATAGTTGTAAGTTTACACACAACCTGTCAATCAAAATGTCAATTACCGGCAATTTCTAAGGTACAAAACATTTATAGCATACTTTTCTCGTATGCGATTTATACTGCACTCTCGGGCCTGCGGCCCTCGAGAAGCAGTATAAATCGCATATACTCGAAAAAGTATGCTATAAATATTACATATATGTCTGTTTGTATGCGTGCGTACATGGTAGACTTTAAAATAATTACTTATCCTCGACCACCGGATGGGGACGTAAACCGGGAGGAGTCTATCCCCCGAACACGTAAACTAACTAAAAGATAGAGTTATTAAGACACTGCACCCGGATTCCTATGTATCCTTTCCCTCGCTCTATAGCTGTTCTAGACAACTTAAGATAATCTATTGATGAACCGTTTAAACAACAATTAAACATTTCGTATAGCATGTTCCTAAATATAGAATGACGTAGCTATTGATCCAGTGAAACATGTCAAGATCCGACTAACAAGTCTGAACGTATACATATAGTTATTTACGGACATGCTCAGTGGGCTTCCCCGATAGTATATATAGGAGAAGTTACCGGCTTAGTTCATACAACTATCAATCCTTTGCGGTTAACAGTATATTATCGAGATAACTACAGAAGTAACACTCGAGCAGAGTTGTCTTACTGCATTTAAATGTAAGTTGTTACAATATTATGTGTGTTAACTATATTTATTAAAGAATTGTTGATTTTATTTTTGAAAGACTGCTTTTATGATAAATGATTTTTTTTTAAAATATTTTAACTACATGAACCTTTTGTTCTATGATTACACAATATGGCATAAAAGAGTACATACAGTAGACGACACTTATACGTATCCCAGTTATACTGTATCTTTTATTTATCTTTTAATTAAGGAGAATGTACTATTTTGACAAAACATCGTATGACAACTCGTCAATCTATTATTTAACAGTTTCGTAAAATTTGGTAATCGGATTACGTTCAGTCACCGCCTCAAAGAACGTATTCAAAATTTGAGCAAATAATGATAAAAAGAAAGGTTTTATTAGCATTTAAAATCGGGGTACTTGTAAGTGTCGTCGGTGATATAGACTGATCAATGTGCGTTCATTCCAAATACGTTGAAATTCAAAGGACGGTGTCAGATATGTGTTGATATAAATCGCAGAAGTTCAAGCTAGACTAATAATAATAATAATGATAATAATAAAAATAATAATAATGATAATAATAAAAAGAAAAAGAAATTCGGTTTGCTATTAGTTGTTATTGAATAATAACATAATTATTACAATCATCTATAGCATATACATAATTATGTTCTATTCACTTGCTGTTCATCAGTTCAAATTTATACTCATGTATCATGTATCATATGAATTTATATTGACATGTATTTGTTCAACTACGAGAAACTATAATAGTTGTTAATCTATAAACTATGTCTATGTCTATATCATGTCCATTTTCAGAGAAAGGAAGAGACACATAATGGCGCTTCCTAATGGTCCAATGGAGATAGTGTTTTCGTTCGACACAACCGGAAGTATGAGTTCTTGCCTGGATGAGGTTCGAGGTCGCGTTTCAGACATGGTTCAGCGACTACAAGCAGACATCCCTGGTATTCGCATCTCTATATTCGCGCATGGCGACTATTGCGATGCGAGGACTTACGTCACAAAGTACGAAGACTTCACCGAAGACGTTACCCGGCTGTGCGACTTTGCTCAGAACGTTGAAAGAACCGGTGGTGGCGACGCTGACGAATGCTATGAACTAGTGTTACACCAGGTCAGAACAAAACTGTCATGGGCCCCGGGTTCCCAGAGGGCCCTTGTCATGATAGGGGACTGTAATCCTCACGAGCCAAGCTATAAACAGAACAAACTGAAACTAGACTGGAGAAAGGAAGCTAATAGTCTTTCTGATATAGGTGTGCGGATATATGCTGTTCAGTGTGGGTCACATAGCAATGCAGACAAATTCTATGCAGATATTGCAAAGCGCACACATGGTCAACATCTGAAACTGGACGATTTCAAAAATATTTTTGATTTCCTAATGACAGTTTGTTACAAAGAAAAAGGTGCCGATTTCTTCGACACGTATGAGAAAGAGGTAAGAGCAAGATGTGGACCAATTAATAAAGACCTGAATAAGCTGTTTGGAGATCTGCGTGACACGGCTCCATCCGGGAGTGCTGCCGTTGATGCATCAACAGTTGTCACTGCAGCGGCAAAACGAGTGTCCGTAGTACCCAAAGGAGCAACGAAAGGGAAGGCAATGAAAACAATTGCCGTCACGAAGCCAACACAACCACTAAAGAAAGCATCAACATTTGGATTTAAACGAACACGGGCTCCAAAGAGTCTAAAAGTGTACGCTGATAAAAATTTACCCCGTCTTCGTCGAGAAAATGTTGCTGAGAACCACTTCTTGATGAGGAATATGTCTTGGTCAAAATGGCAACTTGCTATTTCACCATCTTCAGTACACGCCACCATGCGTCAACGTCCCGGAAGTAACTGTGGTTTCAGAGCGAAGCAACTGTTCGGTTGCAAGACAAACATTACCGCGCTTTACGAAGTAGCTGTACAACCTAAATATCGCACAAGAAAATGTGTTGTTTACAGTAAGATTTGTCGGCGGGGGTTCGTACATGGTTCGAATTGGGAGAAGAAGTTGCTGGGTAGACCAGACATTAGAAAACAGATTGATGAAGTTGTGAGCAAAAACTGTAGCATTTTCGTTAGAAGAGTGATTTTGAAAGGAGGGAAGAAGGACAATGACAATGCAAGAAATTCACTGAAACGGTACGACTACGCATGGAAAGGAGTTCCTTCTGAGCGCAAAGCTCATCGCGAAGTTACGAAATCAGATGTGGTGATTTCTAATGCGATGGAAATATAAACTGTTATATTAGATGACTTTGTCATATACTTTTAATAGCGGAATAACAGAAACGTGTGGTCAAATGTGACCCATGATGCGGACATGAATGTGTAAGGGAATTACTCTGATGGAACGAGAACGAGTGACGTGGTGGTAAACTCATCTGATTGTGCTTGTGTTGAAGAAACAGTAACGCAGTCTAAACGTGATGCCATCTTTTCTTTCCTCGACATTGTTAGCTAGTATATGTGGTGTATATACTTCGTTGTTTTTCACCTGTAAAGTTTGTAAATACCGGTTATTGTAAATAAGGGATTATACATTTTAAAAAGCACTATGCCAATAAAACAATATCTGAATATCATACTGTTACCATTGTTTCGCTTTCCGTTCTATTTAGACACACGTGTGTTATTGCCCCTCAAGTTGTCTGTATATAACGGTTTCACTTTCAGTTCTATTTAGACACACGTGTGTTATTGCCCCTCAAGTTGTCTGTATATAACGTATATGGCGAGTAAATAGTATTTATTACATCAGTTATTATATTATTATATGTTTAAATTCGTTATTACCTGTCATTGTATTGTGGTAACTGTTTGTATCCACAGGCCTTGATCTCAGGCCTTAAGGCCTATTGGGATTTTTAATAAAGGATATATACCTCAACGTCCCAGTATACGTGTATCTGCAATCAAGTTTGCAAAAAAAGTTAAAATTTAATCCCACCCATTTCATATAATAAAAGTCATGCAATGACAGTAATAACACTACTGATTTGTAGTCGGGGAGACTTTTTACAGCCACCACACATTTAGTGTGAATGTCAATAACTACTGAAAAGGAACTTGGAAGCAACAATAAACACAAACAAAAGAGAAAAGTAGCAGACTCGGTAAAAAGGTATACCAAATAAAGTAGGTATAGAAGTCGGAAATGTAGCACTTACAGAACACAGTTAACCAAAACACGTGTTCAAAACAAGCAACAAAGCCTGAAAGGTAAATACGTATGCGACACCACAAACATAACATGTTGACAATTGCTACCGCAATGGAACGTGGCTGTGACCGCTGGGAATTAAACCAGATTATAGGGTGCACCAAAGCTCATTCTTATTCTACTGACATCCCACTTATATGGGTCAGTGCAAATAAAGAAATTCCCACAAACTAGTCCGGCAGATATCCAACTTGACCCGGATTTGAGTTCCATACAGTTGTTTTCGGCTGATTCTGTATCTTGAGACCATATACTTGCAGAATCTTAATGATGTCACCCTGTCATCATCGAGCATTTTTGTTTAATTTTTCACTTTTTTATATATATTTTTTTTTAACGATGCCGTCCTGTCATCATGGAATGGTCAAAATAATATCCCAATTAATCTTTTCATCCAGTTATACATACCGCATTATAATTATGTTGATTTTGCTTGGCCACAATACTTTCAATCGGGATATGACCTGGCGAGCTACATTGAAATCGGTCCGAGCATATCCCGATTGAAAGTATGATGGCCCAGCAAATTCATCATATAATGGCTGACAAGACTATTTGGGGTATGTGGGATGGGTATTTCCAACAACCTGCAGGGTACACACTATACTAGCGTCATATTGAATACCAATACCTAGCGATATTCGTTGAAATCGGTCCGATCATATCCCGATTGAAAATATGGCGGCCAATCAAAGCCATCATATAATGCAATATATCTGGCTGAAAAGCCTAATTAGGTTTTGTGGGATGGGTAATTGCAACAAACCTGTGGAATACACACTACACTAGAGTCATATAGAATACCAATACCTAGCGAGATCCGTTGAAATCGGTCCGATCATATCCCGATTGAAAGTATGGTGGCCCAGCAAAACCATCATAAAATGCTATATATAACTGGTTGACAAGCCTATTTGGGGTATGTGGGATGGGTATTTTCAACAAATCTACGGGGTACACACTATATTATGGTCATACAGAATACTGATACCTAACTAGATCCGTTGAAATCGGTCCGATCATAACTCGATTGAAAGTATGGTGACCCATTATAGTCATCATGTAATGCAATATATATCTGGCTGAAAAGCCAAATTGGGGTATGTGGGATGGGTATTTGCAACAAACCTGCGGGGTACACACTATATTAGCGTCATATAGAATACCAATACCTAACGAGATCCGTTGAAATCGGTCCGATCATATCCCGATTGAAAGTATGGTGGCCCAGAAAAATCATATAATAGTATGTATAACTGGCTGACAAGCCTATTGCGGTATGTGGGATAAGTATTTCAAACAAATCTACGGGGTACACACTATATTATGGTCATACAAAATACCGATACTTAACGAGATCCGTTGAAATCGGTCCGATCATATCTCGATTGAAAGTATGGTGGCCCATTAAAGTCGTCATGTAATGCAATATATATCTGGCTGAAAAGCCAAATTGGGGTATGTGGGATGGGTATTTGCAACAAACCTGCGGGGTACACACTATATTAGCGTCATATAGAATACCAAAACCTAGCGAGATCCGTTGAAATCGGTCCGATCATATCCCGATTGAAAGTATGGTGGCCCAGAAGAATCATATAAGAGTCTGTATAACTGGCTGACACGCCTATCTGCGGTATGTGGGATGGGTATTTCCAACAAATCTACGGGGTACACACCATACTAGCGTCATACAAAATACTGATACCTAACGAGATCCGTTGAAATCGGTCCGTTAATATCCCGATTGAAAGTATGGTGACCTAGCAAACACACCATACTAGCGTCATACAAAATACTGATACCTAACGAGATCCGATGAAATCGGTCCGATAATATCCCGATTGAAAGTATGGTGACCTAGCAAAGTCATCATGTAATGCAATATATATCTGGCTGAAAAGCCGAATTAGGGTTTGTGGGATGGGTATTTACAACAAACCTCCGGGGTACACAAAATACTAGCGTCATATAGAATACCAATACCTAACGAGATCCGTTTAAATCGGTCCGATCTTATCCCTATTGAAAATATGGTGGCCCAGCAAATTCATCAGATAATGCTATGTGTAACTGGCTGACAAGCCTCTTTAGGATATGTGGGATGGGAATTTCCAACAAACCTGCAGGATACACACTATACTCAGATCAGTTACAGATGTTAAAAGTAACAAGAACATTATCCCAGACTAGCGGCCCATGTACTTTCCGGATGTGATACAGTTGCTTGTTTTGTGGGAATTGGTAAAGGGACGGTGCTGAAAACACTTTCGCTTGCTTTGTTGGGTGACAGAACTACCGATAATAATTGAGCAGTCAACCAAGTTCATATGTACGTGTCATGGGCAATCAAGAGCGGAGAGCATGGATGCTCGACAGAATTCATGGGCTAAAAAGCTTGGACAGTCCCTTGCATTCACACCGAAGTTGAATTCATGGGCTAAAACAGTTGGACAATCCCCTGCATCCACACCGAAGTTGAATTCATGGGCTAAAACAGTTGGACAATCCCCTGCATCCACACCGAAGTTGAAGTCCCTGCACCCAAAAACAGAATTGTTTGTGGAAAACTCATCTTCAGGCATGTGTCTAGAAACATGCTCTGAACGAAGATCCACCAGACTTAGACCCTATGGAATATGGATGGTCTCGGGATGATGTTACAAAATCCTATGTCCCATTATGGTGCCAAGTAATGTTGAGGTTGCACCAGATGTCCTGAAGCTCATCAACTGTCCACGCGAGAGTAAAGTTTCATGTGTTTCTATGAGATGCAGATGTAATCAGGCCAGGCTTTCCTGCACCATGTTTTGTGCATACCAAGGTGGCATTAACTGCTTGAATGAGCAGACGAAGACAATACCAGTGACAAACTCAATACAAAAAAAGGTATGATAATTGACCTTTGGAAACGGCCGAGCACGACACATACGAAATATTGCAGTCTCGGTTTGATTGAGACTGTTCATGAGCGGTAGTGAAATATTCTAGCTACCGCTCACGCCGTCTAGTCCCGGGTTGAGCAGAACTCAATATTCATAAAATCAAAAGTACACATTTTTAACCATCCCGAAGATGGTATGCATACGGCGGTGGACATGGAGTTATTTACTTCCCCATGTCGTACGGCGTATGGCCCAATTATCTAATAAGGAGGCGGTGGTCGAGGTAGTGTACGGGGCACAAACATTGATTCGTCAAATAGGATAATGTTGCATTTTAAATGAAAGGTAATGGTAATATATGAATATGCGTTAATAGTATTTGATTTGCTCTAGTTACATGTATGTCTGTTAAACTATTATGTTAATATATACACTAAACCAAATTGCTAAGTACCAACCTAAGAATATGTCAATAATATTCTCATTGTTTTGTGTATTTTGAGCTTGATTAGAGATACGGTTAAACTGCAAAATAAAGAGTGTGAATCGTCTGCTCTGATTGCATGAACATATTTAATGGCAATGTGTTTTCTTAGAAATAAGTTATAACACTTATACAACTGGTTATATAGGATTTTATTAAGTACTTCGAATTAGTGAAGCTTTCGATGTTCCTTATTCTAAAATATGCCAGTTAAAATTATTTGGACATCATGTTTTACTAGCATTACCCCTACAAATGCGTTTGCAAAAGAAATTTTCGAAATATTTAATGTTAACGGTGAATTACAGTTACTTGAATTTCAAACAATATTCAATTTAAAGGAAGGTAATTTAAGATTATCCTTATTTCATATTTTTTTTATAGACGGAGAATCTGCGATAAATGGGTCAAAATTTTATTTTTTATTTCTATTTTTTCTATTATTTCACACCAGTTTTAAGAATTTTATATCTTTAAGCGATCTTTGACTCATGTTATGTGTTTTATCAGCACATTTCATGTTTTCATATAAAGGGAGGGTAACTCTCAAAAGATGTAACAATTTAAACAAAAAATAAATGTTTTACAAACTATGGGTCAAAACAAAATACTTATCACATATCTATTCTTAAATATATTTTAAATAAGAAAATTAGTTAAGATACAAAAGTTGATAATTTGAAATTGTGTTAAGTGTATATCAAAATAGATCATTTGGTAGATATACTTTCATCATTTATATCGCAGTCTTGGAAAAACTGCTGAAGAAATACCATTGAATTATGAGGATTTTTAAATATAGACTGATGTGAATTAAGGAATAAAACATAATACTAGTTTGATTTGTACTTATTTAGGCCATTTATGAGCCAAAAATTTTGATTTCACCATTATTGGCGGCCATCTTGGACGCTATCTTGATTTTTTCAAAACGCTCAATAATGACAGAGTGACATCATTTATATCCATTTAATATATGGTCCGTAGATGCAAAAAAAACAGCAATTGTATGGACGCAAATTTTAGGTTATGTCCAAAAAGGGCATTTATCTGCCGAACTACTATACAAGTAAAACACAAATATGATGATATATGAATATAAAGAAAAAAACACAAAAAAACAAGAGGCCCAAGTGGGTCTGTATCGCTCTAATTGCTGTACACATTTGACCCTAAGGTCACCATTTGAATAAACTTTGAAAAGGACCATAAGTTTATGGTAATTACACTGAACATATGGAACAAACTACACATAAACCTTTGATACTTGTAGTTTCAGAAAATATCTTTTAAATTTTCCCTATATAAGTCTATGTAAAATATGTGACCCCTGGGGCGGCCCTAACTTTGACCCCATGGTTACCATTTGAACAAATTTCGTAGTGTACCATAAGCTTATGGTGAATGCAAAATATTAAACCTTTGGCTCTTGTAGTTTGAGAAGAAGAGTTTTTAAGTTTTAATGTTTTCACTATATAAGTCTAAGTAAAAGATGTGACCCCTGGGCCGGGGCCAAATTTGACTTCAGAGCCACCATTTGAACAAACTTGTTAGAAGACCATAAGCTTATGCAATGTTTACGTGTTTCCCTATATAAATGTATGTAAAACATGGACTCCTGGGGCGGGCCCAATTTCACTTCAGGGTCACCATTTGAACAACTTAGTAGATGACTATAAGTTGATGGCAAATACAAAATATTAAACCTTTGGCTCTTGTAGTTTCAGAAAATAATATTTCCTAAGTGTTTCCCTATAAAAATCTATGTGACCCATGGGGCGGGGTAAATTGGACCCCAGGGTCACCATTTGAACAAACTAGGTAGAGGACAATAATCTTTTAGTTTCGGAGAAGAAGGTTTTCTAAGGTTTTTTTCTATATAAGTCTATGTAAAACATGTGACCACTGGGTGCAGGGCCAAATTTAACCCCAGGGTCGCCATTTGAAAAAAAATGCGTAGGAAAATGATATATAGGGTCCTATAGAAACCACAGCGTCCGAACGTAGGTGGCATCGTAGGTCCGCACTGTACTGCAAACAAGGACTTGAAACTACAATGAAAGAGACAAAAAACAACAGAAAGGGTGGTGAAGACAGGGTTACCGACTTGAAACGGTCAGTAGGCAATAAGGCCTACTGGTTAGCTTGAATCGATTTTATATGCGCACAATCCTCGCTATTATCCTGTCTTCAGCGCCCAAATAGACAAGACAGTGTAAACAAAACTACATCCCATCAAAAGGAAATCTCTAACAATAAAGTCCACATCCAGATAAACTAACTAAAGATATACATACAAAATAATAAACATCTCAGGATGTATCCAGAATCGTACTGAACAACCATAGTAGTTGCAGCTAAAGAGAAAACCAATCTAGGGTACGACCAGAAAACCCGAGGGACGAAAGCTCATGCACCCACCTCCCTTAGTTGGGGTTTTAGTAGGTACAATCATAGAGTCCCAAGAGGTAGTCCAGTCATCGCACAAGTGAAAAGTGAAGCGTAATGACTGACTGTAGAGGGGTCAATCACTAAACATGCAGTGCGCTGTAAAACCAAAGGGTTATATCCTTTTCTGACGAACTTCCTGATTAAATTTTTAAAACGGTCAGGAAACCCGTCAGACCCCTTTACCTTTCGAAGTTTATAGACCACATCTCCATAAAATGAGGGTTGTGATATGCCTAGTCTTAGAAGTGTTTTAATGTTGGTGTTGTACTTTTCCAGCAGGCCCTCGTTGCGGCGGTAGAATTTAGAGAAAGATCTACGTAGTTTGTGATAACCATACACTCATATGGTAAATGAAAAATATTAAACCTCTGGCTCTTGTAGTTTCAGAGAAAAAGAAATTTTAAGTTTCTTCACTATATGTCTATGTAAAACTTTTGACCCCTGGGGGCGGGACCAAATTTATCCCAATGGTCACCATTTTAACACACTTAGTGCAGGACCATAAGCTTATGGTAAATTCAAAATAGTAAACCTCTGACTCTTGTAGTTTTAATTTTGACATTGTTAATTATCCCCACTTGGATGGGGATGTTCCCCGAGCAACTTCTTATGGGGTGTATGTGTCTCAACTTATTCGTTTTTCTAGAGCTTGTATTCGAGTTGAGGACTTTAATATTCGTAATCTTTGTATAACTAAAAAGTTACTCAATCAGGGTTACCGTTACCATAAACTTCGTAAAACCTTTTTAAATTTTTATTATCGTAACCCTGATCTTCTTTCCAAATATAAAAGTAATTTAACGACTCTTCTGCGACAA
This sequence comes from Cyrtodaria siliqua, assembly GCA_037043455.1. Lineage (NCBI taxonomy): Eukaryota > Metazoa > Mollusca > Bivalvia > Adapedonta > Hiatellidae > Cyrtodaria > Cyrtodaria siliqua. The sequence goes on along the minus strand of JAWPHD010008384.1, from coordinate 8,173 downwards.
GGACTATCACAACCTGACTTCTATGGTGATGTGATATTTATAAACTTCGTAAGATTCTTGGTCATGATCACTTTCATACTATCTTTGTTAAACTTGTTAAAAAGTTTATCAAAAGAGTTTATGACCCTATCATTTTGCAACGTACTGCATGCTTGGTGATGGACCCTTTTACAGTTCGCCACTATGCTTTCCTCTTTAATTGTACGATGACCGGACAGGCTGTGGACACTATGATGACGCCTACCTAAAGCCCATTGGGACGGTGCCGTTTGATGTTTGTCCATGAGCTTTCTTGTCGTGCCCTTAATGGTTTATTCTCTTACTGCTCTGGCTTCTGCCAAGTCATTGAGTACCTTCATTGTGGCTTTCTAGGCTATTGTTTTTTTGTATTATATTTACACGAGCATATTTGTGTTTTACTTATATTGCCTATTGATACTGCCTTGTTGGTTAGAGATTAGATCATGGCGGGGATTTCTTTATTTACACTGTCCTGTTTTAATGGGATGACAGTAGGGTAAGTGTGAGGTTTGGTACACCCTAGAACCGGTTTAAACCCCCAGTGGCCTACTTTGCCACTGACCGTTCCAAGGCGGTAGCCCTATTGTCAACCCTTTTGTGTCTGTGATGTCCTTTGCATTTATTATTGCTTTTGCCTTCTTGTTTGTCTGTTTGCGTGTTTGTTTCTGTGTTTTTGTGGTTGACTGTCCTCCTTGAATGCTACTTTCCCTGTCTGATCTTTTTATATTTCTTTTAGAAAAGAGGAGTTTTTAAGTTTTAAGGCTTTCCTATATAAGTCTATGTAAAACATGTGAATCCTGTGGAGGGCCCAAATTGGACCCCAGGGTCACCATTTGAATAAATTCGGTAGAGAGGACCATAAGCTTATGGTAAATGCAAAATATTAAACCTTTGGCTCTTGTAGTTTCGGAAGAGATGGATTTAAATTGTTTTCCCCTGTATAAATCTATGTAAAACATGTGATCCTTAGGACTGGTCTAAATTGGACCCCAGGGTCACCATTTGAACATATTAGGTAGAGGACAATAAGCGTATGTTAAATGCACAAATTAATATTTGGCTATTGTAGTTTCAGAAATTACGATTTTTAAGTTTTTCCCTATATATAAATCTATGTGTAACAAATGTGACCCATGAGGCAGTAACTCAAGGGCTATAACTCTAGTGTAACTGGTCCGATTTTTACTGGTTTTCGAACTCGTCCAAGCTTTCATTAATATAAAGACTGACAAAGTTTGGTAAACATCAAATGCAAAATAAAGATGCTTGTGTTCACAAACCTAAATACTGCATTTTCCCGTAATTCAAGGGGCCCTTACTCTGGCGTTACTAGTCCGATATAGCTGGTTTTCGAACGTGTTCAAGCGTTCGATATCAACAATCTGTACAAGTTTCGTAAATATAAAATACAAAATGAAGGTGCTAGAGTGTTCACAAGGCTTAATATGTCATTTTTCAGCAAATCAAGGGCCATAACACTGGCGTTTCTTATCCGATCCGCCTGGTTTTCGAACTTTCATTGATATAGAGACACTGGCTGGTCTTCGGTCAGTAGAGCTTAACAATCACAAAGTTAGTACTCAATGGCCTGACAGAAACCAGATCAACGAGAGAATAAACGAAGAAAATAGTTAAGGGTTAAACAAAAATACTGAAGAGAAATATTAAACGTTATCCAGCCATTTCGGGATTTAAGAAGATGTCGTCACATGGTCCACAATATGTCAAGGAAAATATCGTGGCGAACTGTAAATGGGTTAACCACTAAACATGCAGTGTGTTGCAAAATCATAAGGTCATAACCCCCCTTGATATACCACCGAAAATGTTTAATACAAGACAGTATGAAATTACGGCCAGGGATATTACAAAGTTATGAACGTGAAGTTGGCCAGCAGTAGGAAAGGTAACAGTAGCCGCAGTAGCAGTAGTTACTGCCAGCAGTAGGAGCAGTAGCAGTAATTACTGCCAGCAGTAGGAGCAGTAGCAGTAGTTAGCAGTAGGAGCAGTCGTAGTAGTTACTGCCAGCAGTAGGAGCAGTAAAGCAATTACTGCCAGCAGTAGGAGCAGTAACAGTAGTTAGTAATAGGAAAAGTAGCAGTAGTTACTTCCAGCAGTAGGAGCAGTAACAGTAATTACTGTCAGCAGTAGGAGTAGTGGCAGTAGTTACTTCCAGCAGTAGGAGCAGTAACAGTAATTACTGCCAGCAGTAGGAGCAGTAGCAGTAGTAACTGCCAGCAGTAGGAGTAGTAGCAGTAGTTACTGCCAGCAGTAGCAGCAGTAATTACTGCCAGCAGTAGGAGCAGTAGCAGTAGTTACTGCCAGCAGTAGGAGCAGTAGCAGTAGTTACTGCCAGCAGTAGCAGTAGTTACTGCCAGCAGTAGGAGCAGTAACAGTAATTACTGCCAGCAGTAGGAGCAGTAGCAGTAGTTAGCAATAGGAACAGTAGCAGTAGTTACTGCCAGCAGTAGGAGCAGTAGGAGCAGTAGGAGCAGTAACAGTAATTACTGCCAGCAGTAGGAGCAGTAGCAGTAGTAACTGCCAGCAGTAGGAGCAGTAGCAGTAATTACTGCCAGCAGTAGGAGCAGTAGCAGTAGTAACTGCCAGCAGTAGCAGTAGTTACTGCCAGCAGTAGGAGCAGTAGCAGCAGTTAGCAATAGGAACAGTAGCAGTAGTTACTGCCAACAGTAGCAGTAATTACTGCCAGCAGTAGGAGCAGTAGCAGTAATTACTGCCAGCAGTAGGAGTAGTAACATTAGTAACTGCCAGCAGTAGGAGCAGTAGCAGCAGTTAGCAATATGAACAGTAGCAGTAGTTACTGCCAGCAGTAGCAGTAATTACTGCAAGCAGTAGGAGCAGTAACAGTAATTACTGCCAGCAGTAGGAGTAGTAGCAGTAGTTACTGCCAGCAGTAGGAGCAGTAGCAGTAGTAACTGCCAGCAGTAGCAGTAATTACTGCCAGCAGTAGGAGCAATAACAGTAATTACTGCCAGCAGTAGGAGTAGTAGAAGTAGTTAGCAATAGGAACAGTAGCAGTAGTTACTGCCAGCAGTAGCAGTAGTTGGTTTAAACATGTTTTATTTCGAATTCGTGCATAAATGCATTTAACAATATATTAAGTAAAGAATTGGAACGAAAGAAAACTTATAAAGTTCCTCTCCTTAAAAGAAAGATACACATTTCGGACAGGGAAAGCAGCATTCAAAGACAACAATCAACCACAAAACACAGAAACAAACACGCAAACAGACAAACGAGAAGGCAAAAGTAATAAAAAATGCAAACGACATCACAAACACAATAGGGCTACCGCCTTGGAACGCTCAGTGGCAACAAAGGCCACTGGGGGTTTAAACCGGTTCTAGGGTTCACCAAACCTCACAATTACCCTACTTTCATCCCATTAAAACAGGACAGTGTAAATAAAGAAATCCCCGCCATGACCTAATCTCTAACCAACAAAGCAGCATCAATAGGCAATATAAGTAAAACACAAATATGCTCGTGTAAATATAATACAAAAAACAATAGCCTAGAAAGCCACCATGAAGGTACTCAATGACTTGGCAGAAGCCAGAGCAACAAGAGAATAAACCATTAAGGGCACGACAAGACAGATCAATTACCCCTATTCAAATTAAAATAAACACTTGCAATACCGAGGGTGCCACCACGAGCGTCTATTAAAGCTTAACATCTACGGTGCATAGACAGTATATTGGATGCAATCACTTGCTGTGGCATACACTGTCATTCGTCTTGTAGCGCTACACGAAGTTCCTGCGGTGTGGTAGAGGGGTTTACGCGGGCATAAACACGTCGTTCAAGTCATTTGTTGTGAGTCTGAAAAGAAACGAACCATCAAAAAAAAAATCTAACATTTTCACTTTTTTTTTAATTGATGACATTTATGCTGTTTTTGCAGTTGTTACGTTTATTGGCCTACTTACAAACCAAATATGGCTGAATTAGAATGCATTCTGCACAAAAAGTGTAACGCACCACATTTAAAATTTGAAAATAAGGCAATTTTATTTTTAATAATTTGAAAAAAGTGACAATGCATATATGTTATAGTGGATGAAAACAAATATCCATGAGTACCAATCGTGTGTCTGGCTGTATCAGAAGCTGGCAGGAATCTGTTTCTGAGATGTGACACTCTCAGTCTGATGTCCTGTGCTGGGGGGGTGGTTACCGCTGCCTGCCTGGTCTAGGACGGTCCCTGACAGTGCCTGTCTGTTGGTAGCGTGTCTGTAGCCTAGATATTGTTGAGACATGGCAGCCAAGTCGTCTCGCTACCTCTGTTTTAGTGACACCAACAGCACATCATCCCAATAGCTTGATTTCGCACATGTTCAGCTAAACGTAGAATAATGATTTGTGGATAAAAACAAATCATGTTGTGTTTTTATACCAAACCGATGTTAGCGCTTTTAAGATAAATGAAAATAAATTTGTTTGTATCGTGATTATTCGAATTCTCGTGCAAAATGTGTTTTCAGTGTTTCAGGTAGTGTAATTCTTGTGTAATTCTAAATTTTAACAATATGCATACTTTCCTAAAATACAATGTTTGTTTGAACGAAAACCGCGAGATAAACAAAATATATGAACGTCAAAAATGTTGCGTTTTTCAAATGTACCTAAGTGTATTCCTTATGTATCATACTTGACCCTGGATATTGTCCCATAATACAAGCTTATTCATATACCTTATGTAGAAGCCTGACCTCGTCTATTGTCCCTTAATACAAACCCATACATATAACTTATGTAGACACTGACCCTGACTATTGTTCCTTACTACAAGCCCATACATATATATCGAATGTAGAAACATGACCCTGACTCTTGTCCCATAATAGCAATCCCATACTTACATCTTATGCAGACAACTAACCCTGTACTATTTTGTGCGATAATAAACATAGCCTATACATACGCCTATATGTAGAAATCTGACACTGACATATTGTCATTTAATACAAGCCCATACATACAACTTATGTAGACACCCGGGCCCTTATTATTGTTCCATAATACAAGCCCATACATCCACCTTCTGCAGAAGTCTGACCCTGACTAATGTCCCATATTACAAGCCCATACATGCACCTTATGTACAAACCTGACCCTGACTATTGTTCCTTAATACAAGGCCATACATGAATCTAATGTAGAAAGCTGCCCTGGATATTTTCCCTTAATACAAGCCCATACATACACCTGCAAAACCTGATCCTGACTATTGTCCCTTAATATAAGTCCATACATATACCGTATGTACAAACCTGGATATTGTCCCTTAATACAAGCCCATACATATTCCTTATGTACAAACTTGACCCTGGATGTTGTCCCATAATACAAGCTTATACATACCCTTATGTAGAAGCCTGACCGCGACTAGTGTCCCTTAATACAAACCCATACATATACCTTATGTAGACATCTGACCCTGACTATTGTTCCTTACTACAAGCCCATACATATATACGAATGTAGAAACCTGACCCTGACTATTGTCCTTGAATACAATCCTATACATACATACATATTATGCAGACACCTGACAATTACTATTGTCCCTTAGTTCAAGCCTATACATATACCTTAATGTTAGACATCTGACCCCGACTAGTGTCCATTACTACAAGCCCATGCATATACCTAATGTACAAACCTGACCTGGATATTGTCCATTAATACAACCCTAAACATGAATCTAATGTGCAGACCTGACTCTGAATATTGTCCCTTAAAATACAAGACCATACATATACCTTATGTAGAAATCTGACCCTGACTATTGTCCCTTAATACAAGCCCATACATATACCTAATGTACAAACCTGACCCTGGATATTGTCCTTTAATACAGACCCATAGATATATACCTTTTGTACAAACCTGACCCTGGATATTGTCCCTTAATATAAGCCCATACATATACCTTCTTTACAAACCTGACCCAGGATATTGTCCATTATTAAATGCCCATACATACATCTTATGTACAAACCTGACCCTGACTATTGACCCGTAATACAAGCCCGGTCGATCAAGAACAGGTATTGAGTACAATGTTGAGTCGTGATTCCATGATACAATTCAGTGAATCGTGAACACTAGAAAGAGAAGACGGCCCAGAACACAATCCTGGGGCACCCCATATTCTTAGACATGGACGATTGTACATTGTGCATACATATTTGGTTTGTCTAGTTTCATTTTTAGCTCGACTATTCGAAGAATAAGAGAGCTTATGTAATCACCCCGGGGTCGGCGTCGGCGTTGGGGTCGGGCGTCGGCGTCCAACATCAAGGTTTGCGTGTAAGCTGTGTTTATAAGTCTATATCTCTTACATTTCTTATCCTAGCACAACCAAATTTGGCCATGGGCTACCTTATAGCATTATCTTAAGGGCTGCTTAAGCAATTTTGGTTCCTGTAACCCATGGGCTCCCATGGAACCCAAATTATGATAGCCCATAAAATGTGTCCCATTTCACATTAAATTTTTGCGTGTAAGCTGTGTTTACAAGTCTATATTCTTACAATTATTACCCTAGCACAATCAGATTTGGCCATTAGCTTCCTTATAGCATTATCTTAAGGGCTGCTTAAGTAATGTTGGTTCCTGTAACCCCTGGGCTCCCATGGAATTCTGTGTCTGTTTCACATCAAATTTTGGCGTGTAAGCTGTGTTTACAGGTCTATATCTCCAGCAGTTTCTTGTCCTAGCACAACCAAATTTGGCATGGGCTACCTTATAGCATTATCTTAAGGGCTGCTTAAGCAATTTTGGTTCCTGTAACCCATGGGGCTCCCATGGTAACCCAAATTATGATAGCCCATAAATGTGTGCCCATTTCACATCAAATTTTGCGTGGAAGGTGTGGTTTACAAGTCTATATCTCTTACAATTATTACCCTAGCACATCTTATTTGGCCATTAGCTTCCTTATACATTATCTTAAGGGCTGCTTAAGTAATGTTTGGTTCCTGTAACCCCTGGGCTCCCATGGAATTCTGTGGTCATGTTTCACATCTAATTTTGCGTGTAAGCTGTGTTTACAGGTCTATATATCCAGCATTTCTTGTCTAGCTGAACTAAATGTTTGCCCCCTCCTGCTGCCACTGTCCCGCGTCCCCCGGCCACCCTCATCCCCCACCTACACGAGCTCGAAACGAGATTTTTTATATCACATTCTGTGTTTATGGTCAATTCTTAAACATATTTTCTAGACGCTTAATGTTGCTCCCTCTCCCCCAATCCCTCAACCGGGCCCCCATCCCCATCCCCTGCCTCTCCCCACTTCGCCCTGGCCTCTCCCCCCTGCACACAGCGTCTCAAGTCCTATTTTCTTCATAATTTCTGTGTTGCTTTTGTCATTCTTACACATGTTGCCGTACCATCCCCCAGTGCCCCCGTCCCACGCCACCGTGTTGCACCCCACCACCCACACACTCGCCAAACAGAATATTTTTATTTATTTTATTTAGTTTATTTTTACAGTAGTGTATGTTTTTGTGTCAATTACACACGCTTCTTCCAAACAAAGTAGCACACCCCCCCCCCCCCCCCCCCCACCATCACCCCAGCCCTCCCCCCGCACCGCTCCCACACACACAAACACACACACACTCACACACACACACCTTGAGACTTTTTATTCATTTTTACATATTTCTGTGTTGTTTTGGGTCAATTCTTACACATCTATGTTGCTCCCTCTCCCCCCATCCCCCCACCCCCACCCCCTGCCTCTCCCCACCCTCACACACACACCACACACACACACTCAAAACTTTTTTCTTCATATTTCTGTGTTGCTTTTGTCAATTCTTACACATGTTGCCCCCCTCCCCTGTCCCCTCCCACGCCACCTTCACCCCACCACCACCACTCTCGAAACTAGAATATTTTATTTATTTTATTTATTTATTTTTACATATTTCTGTGTTGTTTTGGTCAATTCTGACACATAGCTTCTTACATATATATGTTGCTCCCCCCCCCCCCCCCCACCATCCCCTGCCTCTCCCCCCACCCTCACACACACAAACACACACCACACACACACACACACACACTTGAGACTTTTTATTCATTTTTTACATATTTCTGTGTTGTTTTAGTAAATTCT